>JAHWFO010041988.1:87182-112102 GCA_023313115.1 Rhysida immarginata | reverse complement strand
ATGTTACCAAGTTCTTGATTGGTTGAAGAATCACCTTTTGGTGATTCTTCAACCAATCAAGAACTTGGTGACATTTCTCAACTTATTTGAAATTTATTTGAAAATTTGAAAATTTGGGCAATTACTGGTTGCTATCATGTCTCTGTACGAAAGCTCTGAGATGTGTGTCCGGATAAATGGCATTAAGTCAAGACCGTTCACCGTGGGTGTTGGACTCCGCCAAGGGTGCGTACTGTCGCCCATCTTGTTCATTATCTTTATGGACTGGATAGACAGGGGCAGCCGAGGCGATGAGCGTGTTCGTGTGGGCGACTGCCTGGTGGAGAGGTTGCTCTTTGCTGACGACCTTGTCCTCCTTGGGTCTTCTCGCACGAACCTTCAGCATGCACTAGACCGGCTTGCAGCCAAATGTGAAGAAGCTGGGATGAAGATCAGTGTGGCTAAAACCGAGGTTCTGGTCCTTTCAAGACAGCCTGCTCAGTGCGCTCTCCATGTTAGTGGAGCCTCATTGAGACAGGTGGAGAAATTCAAGTATCTCGGGATTGCATTCACGAGTGATGGACGGCAGGAGAAAGAATTGGATGCTCGGATCGGTGCAGCAAGCTGTGTCAGACGTGAACTGTGGCGATCCGTGGTAACGAAACGCGAGCTGAGTAACAAAGCTAAGCTCTCCGTCTTCAAATCCATCTTTGTCCCCATTCTCACCTATGGTCATGAGGCTTGGGTAATGACCGAAAGAGTGCGATCGCGGGTACAAGCGGCCGAAATGAGATTTCTGAGAGGTGTTGCAGGTGTTACCCTACTAGATAGAGTGTACAGCAATACAATAAGGGAATCTTTAGGTGTTGAGCCGCTACTTCTCCGCATTGAGAGGTCTCAGTTGCGCTGGTATGGCCACGTGATTCGGATGCCGCAAACTAGTCTTCCTAGGCAGTTGTTATTTTCCAAGCCGGTGGGTAAGAGACCAAGGGGTCGGCCTAGAACCAGGTGGCTAGACTACCTGGAGAATCTGGGTTCGAGTCGCTTGGATATTACCAGGGAGGACATGCGCCTGATGGCGGAAGATCGCGATCGCTGGAGATCCTCCATAGGGCTGCTGCCCCCGCGACCCTAACGGATAAGCGGGTTTGAAAAGTAAGTAAGTAAGTAAGTATTTGAAATTTATCACTCACGTGACAATTAGTCACATCTGGCCATCTTCATCGTTCAAGGTTCACTCTTTGTTCTTAAAAACATGTTACACTCCCACATCCCGTCTCGAATTCGATCCTAACCACTTTTCCAACTCTGCCAATACTCTTGGGTCCTTGAACAAAAGTCAAAACAATCCTATTCTATAAGGTGTAAACTGAATCCTTGATAATCCCCTTGCTGTTGACAGCAATTCTGGCACCGTTTAAGGGCTTCTTAAAATCGAGCAGAGAAAAAACATTTAAAATATTATTTATTATTTAATTCTTTACTATCTGTGAATCCGTTCTAAATCTTTCAAAAATGCTAAACTTACGATCCCATAAACAATCCTAACATGAATAAATTATTAAATTTGCATAATTAACGCTAATAAATTCTAAATTCTAAAACTGGCTAAATACTCATTCTCGAAATCCTACAATAGAACCTGTATCAATATTTTAAATAAATTGATTCAAGGAAAAATTACATCAATTGGAATACTCGAGGCAATCGGTTTTCGTGTTCCCAATGGTACTAGAAACAAATCTGTCATTGAGTTCGTAGGTAAATCACGGACTAAGGTTTATTTACTTGATCCCACTTTTAAATTAATTTACTTGTATAATAACAATCGTGACTGTATCGATGTCTTTAAATGAAGACTTGTTAGAAATTTTTTATACATGTTTTTAACACTGTTTATAATTACAACCCGAGTGGTGATTTTTTTTCTTCTCTGTTCGACAACAGGGGGTTTAGGCCTTTCGTTTTTCCGGTCGGTTTTTCCCTGTTGCTGTTATTCTATTATCAATATTTCTTTTTTACTTTAATTTTATTTTATTGTCATTATTGTTATTTTTATTTTTTGTTTTATTTCATTATTGTTGCTCTTTTTTCCCTTTATTTCTTTCCATTTTTTATATTTTTTTCGAGGTTGTCTGTTCATTTTACCATTTTATTTCATTTTATTGTATTTGTTCATTAACCCCATTTTGGGCTCACGCCTGCTATTATTATTATTATTTATTATTATTATTATTATTATTATTATTATTATTATTATTATTCAATGCCTACTGTTTCACTATCGTTCTTACTTTTTTGCGAGACCTCCAATGTCTAGTTTGCACCAGCGCCACACAACCATTCGCATTCGCTTCACGTGTATCTCTCCCTCATGGTGGAAAAATCTTAACTATAATCTTCACTCTCATGTTTAATAGTGTATTTGCTTTCTCTTGTCCAAAAATGTATTTGCTTCCTTATGTTCAATAATGAATTTGCTCCCTCATGTTCAACAATGAGATGATACACCTTTGTTGTGTTGCTAAGTTTGCTTATGCTGTTCTTTATGATATTCTGAATAAGTGTCTTTGTATCAATATCAGTTCTGTCAGATCTTCTGTTTTCAATGAGTGTCAATGTCAGTTAATAATTTTCATGTACCTTATCTTCTCATTTGATGACTTTTCTTATAATAAAGATATGTGTTTTATAAAATAAACACTGTTGCAATCTGCAATATTTTTTGGAAGTCTAACATGGTTGTATGCCTAACAGGGTTATGGGCCTGCAGTACAAATACGTTTCCAAGTCTTTAGAAGAGGAGTGTCTATCTTTAGTATAAGAAGTTTAAAATAAATAAGTGAAATTATTGGATTTCATTTTATTATAATTAAAAAAGTATGGTGCCCTCCATTGATAATCTGAATTCTAACAATTACCATACATGGATCAATGATGTGAAAGTTATTCTAATGGATAGAGGCTATTGGGGTTTTATAAATGGAAAAGAAGTGCAGCCTGACGCATCAGCAAGCTCAAAAGAAAAGAAGGAATATAATATGAGAAAAGATAGAGCTTACTCAACAATCTATTAAAGTGTAGACAAGGAATAAAGAACATAGATTTCTGACACAGATGATGCTGCCGAAACTTAAAGAAAACTGAAAGAACACTTCAAGCCAGACCCCCAAGCACGAATCATACAACCATTAGATTCTTTTTTTAATTGTAGAGTAGATCAAGGAGAAGATGTTGGTCTCTACGCTGCTCGTCTGAAAAAAAAATTATGAAAGAGTTGAAAGAAGCAGGACACCCGCTGGAGGACCTATATCAGAGCTTTCAACTGATAAGGTATTTACCTTTAAATATGCAAGGGATTGTTCAAATTATATATCGATGGAATGATGATCAATTTAACTTTGGCAAAGTGCTTAAAGAGCTATTGGCAGAAGAAAGCAGGGTGAAACAATATACTATTGACTTAGGAAAAGAAGAGCATCACGCAAACAAGGTAAAAACTACTATACAGAAAAAACGAGATGTTGCCAAATCACCTAAGTTGATAAAAAATAAGTGTAAAGTAGGACCCTGTTTTAAATGTCAGTAAATTTGGTCATCTAGCTTCCTAATGTCATTGATAAATCATTTGTGGAAAAGACTTTTGTGGAAAAGACATTGATAAATCATTTTTAACTGAAGCTTTTATTAATCAGGAAAATTTTGTAAATAATAAAGAATCTTGGGTCTTTGACACTGCCGCATCTACCCATTTTTGTAACAACCATAAGCTGTTTATATATTTGTGTTCATATGAAGTGGTCAGTAACACAAATATATCTCTAGCTATAGGTGAAATTGTGATGTTCGAATAAATCTTTCATCACATATTTTCTTTAGAAAATAAAATGATAAATTTTTAACCTCAATTTACTATCTGACTTGCAGCCATTAAAGTTATATTACATTTTAAACCTTGATAATTTAATATTATTTAAGTTTTATTAGTTTTTATTTTAGCCCGGGCAATATAATTAAAAGTTTTAATTTTTTTAGTAGGTAAAAAGGAAAGTTATTTTACTATTTCTTTTCTGGCTGTTTGTAAATTTAAACTATATACACATATATTTTCTTTTCCCAATTTGTATTTTGGGTGGATTTTGAAACATCTCAACAGTAATATTGAATTATTAATGTGTACACATTCTTCTATAATAATTTTCTTGTGGACATTTTTCGTATAAATGTTTACTTGCAAAACATTTTCTTTTGCAAACTGGAGCCAATTTGCTTAATTGTATTTTATTAAAAACATTTTTTTTATAGAAATTTGGTTAATATTTCTTCAGTTGACACTTCTGTTGTCAATGATTGCTTCTGCAATGTTTATACAAGGATCCTATGAATTTGAGAATTTAAGTTATATAATAAGATAAATTTTGTATAATTTTTCTTTAGATAGCTTAATATGATTTTGTTAACAATGTCCATGAAACATAGTGATTGTTATCATGTTTTCTGAAGTTGTTCTAGAATTTACATAATCATGCTCTGAAGAGTGCCTTTCTACTGTCGCCGCGTACTAGCCGTGTGCTTCTTGACTGTTGCCCCAAGAGCATGAAGTCGTCAAATTTTGAAAATTTCACTACTACTCTTCCACTCCTCCGTTTAGTTAGGATGCTGACATGAGGCTCCTCCAACTTCCATAGCCACTACAGTCTTCAACCTTCATTGTAATTCCTGAATTATTCTACAAAGATAATGTTTTGATTACATCAATTCTTAAGTATCCGGATATGTAAGCCCGTTTTCATTCTTATTTTCGTCCTCTTCTGTTGAGATGGACATTTATTTCTATAAACTGTGACGCACATTTGTCTGGATTTCCCAGTCAATCTCTTCTCCGGAAGTCATCTTCATCTTCTGTCCACTATGTAATGTAAAGTTTCTTATCTGTAGTGTGCTAATCATGCCCATGGGACTTAAAATTTAATTTTTAATTAGGACTATTAACCTTTCTAAATTTTTAACAAACAGATAATTTATGTATTTTCTCTTTTCTTATCTTCATTTTTGGACCTGAATGTAATTCCAAATTTTCTTTTATCCATTTTAAGGAGGGGGGGGTTCATAATAATAATAATTATAGAGTAGGGCATGGTAAATTGGTGTGGAGGGTGATTTGGATAGTTGGTTATTTGAATGTTGCTGGATCACAAACGACGTCACTAGAGAAACGGAAAACGTTTATTATCTATTAATTTTCTTTAATTTTGGTTAATCTTACTAAATGGCTAAAGTGGAGTAGTCAAATAAATATTTTAATATTTTTTGTAATTTTTTCCTTACATTTTCCTTATGAAAAATGGCAAGGAATATGATTTATATAAGGGATTTCTTCTTAGTATTTCCTATCATAAAATATTTGTTTTTAATCTGTGGGTGAATCAAGCATTCTCATTATGGCTGAAGCTTTGTATCTCATGCAAATATTTAACTTTTTTTTAACTTAAGTTAAAATGCAATTTTCCTTTTCATTTGTGATGGCCACACAAGTGCTGTGAAGTTTATAAAAAAAATTTTATTATGCATTACCACTGCATGCTCTCTTAACTCTTAACAAGCAATTTCTGATGTTGCTATTATACGATACAATACTTGATTCACATACAATTGCAGGCTTTCTATTGTATTGTATCTTTATTCTTGAATTTTGGGGATTATTGTGTAAAGTCAGATTTTTTTTATGAAGCTTACTTCTCTAATAACATTAAAATATAAATTCAATTCTTTCATCATGCCTGTTGCTTATGTTTCATTATCTGCAAACACACTTTAACTGCACACAACCTTATTTAATGTAAATCTTATAATTTTATAAGTCTTCTCCAAAAAAATAAACACAACGCAATGTCTAGTCTAAATGATGTTTAGATTATAAACCCACTATACAATCTTTTTCCTTTTAGCTTAATCTCACTAATGTTGTGAGAATAGTTTAGCTTTATAAAAGTAATGATTTTGAAAGATTAAAATTTTCCTTATAGTCAAATTTAAAGATTTAAAGATTTATAGATTTAAATTTAAATTTTAAAGATTTATAGATTTAAATTTAAATTTTAAATAAGTTGACGTTTATAAGTCATTAAAGCAACGTTAAAATTTAAACATCACATTTGATGTTAATGTTAATTTAAACCAAGTAACGTTCATTATAAAATGTTACCTTTGATGCCGTTCAAGACCAGGATCAAATTCAATCTTATTCTAGTTTTAGAATGGTTTTTGTGGATTTTTTTGACTGAGTATTTTATAATTATTACATTAGAGATATTCTGGTTGTGTGTGCGTGTTGCAGCTAAGAAAACGGAATCATTATGGCTTTTTGCTATTGGGGTTTTACTGAGGTGGTTCACCCTATTCAAAACATTAAATATGGTGACATGAGTGAGACAGAACTAAATAAATTGCAGTGCCTTATCCATGAATTTTTTAAGTCAGTTTTAGATGACGTTCATATTTTAAAAGGGGTCAATAATTATATTGCAGATTATAAAATAGATAAAAAAATGTCCTGTTTTTTCCCACCAATATAAAATTCCCCATATTTATTTTGACTCTTATAAAAACAATTGAATAATTTTTAAAGGCTGGTATTATAGAAAAAAGCACTAGTCCATGGAATTCCCCCTATGTACATTATCCCTAAGAAAAATGGAGAGGTTAGATTAACTCTTGATCTCAGGAAAGTTAATAAGGTAACATCTCCCGTTGACTTTCCTATGCCACCGATTAAGGCTATCTTTGAAAGCCTGAAGGGGTATTCCATTTTCTCTGTTATTGATTTAAATAACGGATACTATCAAGTCACTGTATCAGCAGATCTTAGGGAGTGTTTAGCATTTCAATCTCCATGGGGGAAATTTCAGATGACCCGTCTCCCACAGGGTGGTAAAACATCATCCCATTTGTTTCAAAATTTTATGGTCACCACTCTGCAAAAATTTATTGGAAATGGGTTACATGTGTTTCAAGACGATGTGCTTATATCTTCACCAAATTTTAAATCCCATATAGCATTTCTTGGAAAAGTATTTTTAAAATTTGCTGAGATTGGTCTAATCATGAAACCCTCTAAATGTTCTTTTGGTACCAGTCAAGTTAAGTATTTAGGGCATAAAATTGATTCTAAGGGTTTTATGCCTGATGATAATGGAATTGAATGTTCATTGCAACTATCATCTCCCAAAAATGTCAAGAGTGTACGATCCTTAGTGGGTGCTCTCAACTTTTATCGCCCGTTTATTAAAAAATTTATCTGTTTTACTGCCCCCAATTACTAATTTAACTCGTAAAGGCACAAAATTCATTTGGGATTCTGTATGCCAACAAGCATTAGAGTCTATTAAAAACCAACTTGTTAACCCTGTGCTTCTCACTCCACCTGACTATTCCCGGCCTTTTCAGTTATATACGGATGTTTCTGGTCAAGCTATTGGTTCTGTCTTGCAACAGGTTACTGATAAGGGTCCTCAGCCGATTGTATTTTACAGTGCAAAATTTAGAGCTGCTCAAGCCAATTACTCTACTATAGAGAAAGAAGCCCTTGCCATAACCTTATCATTACGTTATTTTCACCACCTTATTTTAGGCTATCCAATCGAAATTTTGTCTGAACATAAGCCTCTCTCCTTTATGGAAAATATGAAAAATAATAATCAAAGACTACTTCGCTGGTCTATTGAATTAGCCAGTTATAATCTGAATATAAAACATGTCTCAGGCAGGAAAAATCGTTTTGCTGATTGGTTATCCAGGGAATGCAATGTTTCATCTGTAAATATTCTATCTTCATATTTTGATGAGCTAAAATCGTCACAAGAGCATGATTTAGGGATTCGAAATATTAAAAGTACAAAAAAGGATAAATTTGGCAGATATGATTTTAATTTGGACAATTTACTTGTTAAAATTAGTAAAAGTCAGAATGCGCCCAGAATTTGTGTTGGAGCCAGTTTTCGAAAGAAAATTATGTCCTTAGCCCATGTCATTCCTTGACGGGTCATCGTGGCATTAAGGCTACTGTGGAGAATATAGCTTCTAGGGTTTTTTTTGGCCCAACATATATGGCGATATAAAAAATTATGTATCATCTTGTGTTAACTGCGAAAAATAAAACTTTAAAAATTCGTCTGCTCTAATTTCAACAAGGGTTGTGTTCTAATTCCCCTTTTCAGAAACTGGCCATGGGTGTGATTGATCCAGTTCAAACCTCTTCTGATGGTAATTTGTATATAATAGTATTCATTGACATTTTATCACGTTTTGCTGAGGCATTTCCAATTAAAAATCAGCAGGCTGAAACAATTGCCAAGATCTTTATTGAGCAAATTGTGTGTCGCTATGGAATTCCTCAGGAGATCATTACTGACCAGGGAGCAAATTTTGTGTCAAGGGTCTTTGAGATAATTTGTGCTCAGTTGGGTATTGTTCAGAAGTTTACAACCGCATACCGACCTGCCTCAAATGGAATTGTGGAAAGATATGACAAATCCCTTGTGGAGACGATTCGTACTTTATGTGATGACCACCCTTAATCTTGGGATAAGCACTTGAATTTTGCACTTTTTGCCCTTAGATCAACAATAAATGAGAATACTGGTCAATCACCAGCTTATTTGCTTTATGGCTATCATCCTAAATTACGCTTGGACATTATTGAACCTGAAGGTGATATTGCCAATCGTGAAGATATATAAACAAATCTCGATATATCTCGGCTGAAAACGGTTGCTCTTGATACTGACAAGCGAAACAAACATATTAATTCAAAAAACAAAGCTAAAACTGTTCCACATTTTACTATTGGTAGTAAGGTATGGCTTTTGCGGAAGGGAGGACGGAAAAAAAATTTTCATCAAAGTATTTAGGTCCATTCGAAATTATTAAACAGGTTTCTGATGTGTCAAATTTTTTTTCCCTTTTAATATACTTTTGTCAAGTATATATAATTTTTTGGTAGATTATTGAGGTATGTGATGTTCGAATAAATCTTTCATCACATTTTTTCTTTAGAAAATAAAATGATAAATTCTTAACTTCAATTTATTATCTGACTTGCAGCCCTTAAAGTTATATTACATTTTAAACCTTGATAATTTAGGATTATTTGATTTTTATTAGTTTTTATTTTAGCAAGGGCAATATTATTAAAAGTTTTAATTTTTTTTAGTAGGTAAAAGGAAAGTTATTTTACTATTTCTTTTCTGGCTGTTTGTCATTTAAACTATATATATATATTTTCTTTTCCCAATTTGTATTTTGGGTGGATTTTGAAACATTTCATCAGCAATATTGATTAATTAAATAATGTGTACACATTCTTCTATAATAATTTTCTTGTGGTCATTTTTCTTATAAATGTTTACTTGCAAAACATTTTCTTTTGCAAACTGGAGCCAATTTGCTTAATTGTATTTTCGGTGGAAGGATGGATACTGTTCCTATTAACTAAACAGGTGGTGGCCTTACAGTATAACAGAGGGCCATCAGGAGTTCCAACTAGTTTCGCCATTTATTCCCGGCTTTGTCAAGGATATATAGCAAGACAATCGACAATCGAACAGTGAAGTGTACATTTGATAGGATAGGACAAAAGCAGCGCTTTCACAAAGCTCATCCAACCAGAATAAACTCCAAATGAAATACACTGAGGTAGTCAAGAAGCCTAACCAACCCAAGCGGTCTTCCATTTTATACAAAAAAGAAAATAAGATTGACGATTGTCAGAAACAAAATACAAACGACATAAAAAACACAAAGAGAAAGAAGATTATCACATCTTCCAGTAGTCCGGGAAAGAGACGTTGCTAATATATTCAAAATTGACGTCAAGAACGTGCCTCGGTTTACGATACTTCGTATGCCAGTTCAAATTCAATGGGTTCTTTAGTATTCCATTCATAACGTTTTAAGTTAAATGGTCTGTTTTATTGTAAACCTAATTTTTACGATATAAATGAGACAATTAAAACACCTACAGGACTAACGACCTCACAAGAAGGCCTAGAAATATGGCATCGATGCTTTTGCCATATAAATAGCAAATATCTAGTCATTACAAGTCAACAAGACTGTGTTAGAGGGTTACCTAGTTTTAAAAACACACATTTTGATTGTGAATCTTGTAAGATTGCAAAGACCAGGCATAGGTCATTTAAGTCAATTTCTAAATTAAAGTCATATAAACCATTATAGCTTATACATATGGACGTTTGTAGTCCTCTTCCTTGTGTTTTAATAGGTGGATGTAGATATTTTCTAACTACCGTTGACGATTACTCTAGGAAAGTGATTGTATACCCCTTAAAGAAAAATTCAGGTGTTTTTACATGTTTTACTAGATATTAGACTCGAGCTGAAAGATTTATAAATTTGAAAGTGATGAATATTAGAACGGACAATGGGATGGAATTTATACATGATAGTTTTAGTAAATTTTTAGATGAACAGGGAATACATGCTGAAAGGACAAACACCTATACACACGAACAGAAAGGGATTAGTGAACGTTTTAATTACACAGCATTCAATGCTGTAAAAGCTATGCTCAACGATAGTGGACTAGGTAATGAGTTCTGGGCAGAAACTGTTTTGTGTTTTACTTAGGTATGGAATCGTATTTGCCACCAAGGACAAACCAAGACCCCTTTCCAGCTATATTCGGGAAAAAAGCCATCAGTCAATCATCTTAAAAGTTTCAGTTGCACAGCTTATGTTCGTGCTCCCAAACAGTTAAGGAACAAATTGCAAATGAGAACGGAAAATGGAATAATGATAGGATATGCAATGAAAATGAAAGGGTATCGAATATGGATGCCGAATGAAAAAGCTGTTAAAGAAACCATAAATGTACATTCAATGAGAATGAAGGTAGCAAGGAAACTATACTGAGCCCTATTAAAAATGATAAATTGGAAAAATATATTCCTCAAGTTTCAGAAGAATCGGAAACTGATGATGATGAACAAATAGAAAGTGCCCGACGAAACATGAAATGGAATCTCTTCCATTTTACAGTTTTAAATGGTTTAGGACTGCTGTTTCTAGACCTGATGGTTCTAAAACAGATATATATTATGGTATTGAGGGTACCAATACGAGATTAAGATCGTATAATGATGCACAAAAATTTTGCTCTTCACATGGTACAGATTATAAACGTGAATTTTTTAATTTTAGCAGTAAAAATGATTATACTGGTCCTGTAAATGAAAATGTTAATTTACATAACAGTCATAATAATGCAAATGTTGACTTACAAGCATGTCATGTAGAAGTTATTCCAAAAAATTATAAGGAAGCAATTACATCATCCTCAAAAAATGAATGGCAAAAGGCCATGGAAGAAGAGATCGACACTATGTTAGATTGGAATGTACGGCAGCTTGTAAAAAACCACCTAATATTAAAATATTAGGAAATAGATAGGTGTATACTGTAAAAAAGTATGAACAAAATGATATTATTAGGTATAAGGCACGTCTAGTAGCCCAATGCTATAAACAAGAAAAGGGTGAAACGTATGAGGAAGTGTTTAGTCCTGTTGTAAATTTTTCAGTGATTAGATTGTTTTTTACTATTTTGGCGTGTTTATTAGGTTGGATCAATTGTTAGCTTGATGTCAAATGTGTGTATTTATATGCAAACTTAAAAGAAAAATTTTATATGTATCAACCACAAGGCTTTGTTAATTTTAATAATCCAAACTTGGTAAGTATGTTAAACAAAGCAATTTATGGTCTACACCAAAGTGGTAGAGAGTGGTTTTTCGAAATGCACAAAGTATTAGAAAGTTTGAATTTTAAAAAATTAAAATGGTGCAATTGTGCTTATATTTTTGATAACAATATTGTTCTATTATTATATGTCCATGATATTGTAATCTTTGGTAAATCTGATGCACAAGTTGATAATATTTCAATATTATATAGCAAATTTGATATCAAAATAATGGGTAAAACAAGAAAAATGTTAGGTGTTGAATTTGAAGAGTGTAATGGTAAGCTATACATTCACCAACAAGATTATATCAAGATCTGTATTATGTATGGAGGATTCAATATCCCTATTGCCTCATTACCAATAGCTAAAAGAATTTTATTTACTAAATTAGATTGTCCTAAAAACGAAGATGAGATTAAAAGAATGGAAAGTTTACCTTACAGAAGTCTTATTGGTTGCTTATCTTATATAGCGGGTCGTACAAGACCAGGTATAAGTTATGCAGTAAATATATTATCACAATTTCAAGAAAATCCAGGTTATGTTCATTGGAACAATTTATTAAAATTACTTGGGTATATAAAGTGTACAGAAGGTTTAAAGCTTGATCTCTCTAATATTAATAATTTAAATATAAATTGTTACAGTGATTCAGATTTTGCTGCTAACAGAGATGATAGGATATCTATGGGAGGCATTATTTTATTTGTTGATAACGTGCCCATTATTTGGAAAACTTTTAAACAAAAATGTGTAAGTCTGTCTACAATGGAGGCAGAATATGTTACTTTAACTGAGGCAGCAAAGGAATTTGTATGGTTTATACATATTTTAGATGAATGCAAATGTTTAACTTAGATTCTTTGGCAAAGTTGAGTTTTAGTAACTGCGATCACTGCGTGCATTGCAGTGAAGCCTCTTTCAGAGACACCCAAATGAACAATTCATTCATAGCAACTGTTTCGTATCCGCCCTGCAGTGAAGCATCACTTAAAGACGCCACAACTTCGCAGCATTTTACTCTGAAATTTATTTATAATTCGTAAACATTTAACAATAATCAATTAATGTTATTGAAACGCTTAGTATAAGAATTTACAAAATTATTATTAATTAATAACTGATTTAAACATTTGATATATTAAAAAATATTACTAAATTGCAAAAAAAAGTAGAGTGGGTCTTGTATCACAAAGAAATGACGGGTCTTGTATGATTTTATTTGCGTAAAGTGACAGTCCTTTAAATTCACATAAAAGAATTCCGTGTTTCCATGTTTGAAAGACAACCAACAATTAAAACGCTCTTTACTCATTTCTTAATCGTATAATTTCATACAATTAATACCAAATGAGTAAATAACCTAAATGTGTTAACACGGAGTTTCTTTGTGTGATTATGATTTTATTCCCATAAACGGCCGTCATTTTATGCAAATAAATACTAAAAACAAACAAACCATCTGGTATAAATAATAATAATAATAATAATAATAATAGCTAACAACAACAGGGAATTACCCACCAAATAAACTGGAAGTCCAAGCCGCTATGTTGCCCCCCAACAGGCCAAAGGCCCAAAATGGGGTTATTTAAGATACAAGTAAAAGGGAAGTAACGTAATTAAAAAAAAAGAGACAACAAAAAACACAAATACACAATTTTATGTATACAGATTGACAGAAATATAATAATAATTACAAAGATAAAAATTCAATAATAATAATTCATTTTAATTCAATTTAATTCAGTTCATGTACTGTGTTCACACAGCCAACACGGAACTACAATATCGAGCAAATAGAATGAGAGTTACAAGATAAACAATAAATACAACCAAAATCACAAAGGGAGGATAGTAACATGACGAGGAAAATTAATTAAATAAATCACTGACATCAGAATTCTCATTGTATAGTTTTTGAATTCTGAATATTGTATCCCGACGAAATTCTTCTCTGAGTTTAATAGGAGGCCAAGGCTTCAACACAGGCTTCCTCGTAGTATGAGACGGTACTCGGATGAAAGTGGACTCGAGAAGGTTCGGAGCATCTATCTCCCCTACTAAAACATTCTCAAGAAAGGCAAAATCAATCTTCATTCTAATGTCTGAGACTGCACACAGATCTGAAGGTACATCAAAATTCGGGAATTTCCGCTTCAGAAACCGGAGAAAAACATTTTGCACCCTATCCAGTTTACAAGACTGCATATTTGAACCCCCATTCTATAAAACAAAACAGTAAGACAAAATGGGTAAAACTAGACTCCGATAGAGCCGAACAAATGTAGGGCACCGAAAATCGGCTCCATTGCGCACAATGGTACCAAGAGCTCAGTAAGCCTTCAGACGAACAGTCAACATGGGAAAGTGTGTTATCAACGATTACGCCAAGATCACGGACACAGAGCTTGGCAACTTGCACCTTTCCACAAACAGACTAGGAGAACTCGATAAAATTGGTCTTTTTTGTCACATTTGGTTGCATTAATTGCAGGATCATTCTGCTCACACTAATGACATATACTATAAATTTCCTGCTGAAGCAAGTGAGCATTAAGACAATTATTATATTACCAAAAAGTTTCACATCATCTGCATATCAATATATGGGAGTTTCTAATCACCTCGGGGAGGTCAGCAGTGAAGATAACAAATAATAAAGGCCCTAGGACAGAACCCTGTGGAACACCACAGTGAGGCCTATAGGGCAATGATGAATGATGTTGTATAGATACAACAAACTGTCGATCCAACAGGAAAGAGCGCATTATTCGAAGGAGTCCATCAACAATCCCATACGCACGCAATTTTTTAATTAGTAGAATTTTAACAACACACATAATTTATTTCAAGTGGCCACACAGATAAAAATCTAGCGGTATGAAATCTGGGGAACGTGGTGGTCATTCCACAGGACCAGGTGACCAATCCAATGGCCAGGTCGAACGCCTTTTGCATATCAAAGTAGACCACGTTAAGTTGCTGGTAGTGGTCAAGAGCATCATGAAAATGAGTGGTGAAAGATACAAGATTGCTCACAACGGAACGCCGGGGAATGAAACCATGTTAACACGCAGGAACATGAGGAAGGACATGTTGTAGAAGATATTTATGAATGATGTTGTCAAACACTTTGGCAGTGGGTGGAAGGATAGAGATCGGCCTATAGCTAGCAATGTCAGTCCGTTTGGGAGAACCACCCTTAAAGGCAGGAACCACAACCGCATTCTTCCTTATTTTAGGATAGTGGCCAGCTTTTAGACACAAATTAAAGAAGCGCCTAAGAGGAATAATTATGACATCTCGAAGGCCTTTGAGAATAAAGGAAGGAACCTCTGTCGGAGACTTGCAAGGCTTGGCCCGTAATCTATTAATGCAGTAGGCAAAATCTCTATCAGTGAACTCCGTTAAGATGAGGTTATCAATAGGAGGAAAATAGGTAGACAGTTCTCCGAGAATGTGTTGAAAGAAGTAGAGACAGTTTCACTGAAATGCTGGGCAAAATAGTTATTAATATCCAATCCATCAGTAATGGTAAGACCAGCAGAGGTAGTGATAGTAGTTATAGCATGTCGATCCTTTCTTTTGGAGTAGTAGTAAATCTGGTTATTTTTCTTATTACGGGAGTTATTCGTAAATTCCTACATCCGCAAATATAAAAATAATTCTGATGATGGATAGGTCATAGCGTAGCTACCGTATATGTAAACAGTAACAAAGACCCCAAGTATCAAATTTATTAAAGAAAACCTGATGGATTATTTAAACACGATCCTTCAAATGTTAAAATATTACAATACAGATGTTAAATGCGTTTAAATAAATAATAAATGAAAATAGGAAAGAAAAAAAAATTCCAATCTGGGATCGCAACGCTCTAAGCAATTAAGTCATTCTTGACTGTAATGTAGGCTCGTGGCTTAATTTTTCATTTATCACTTAAATTTAATGTCATATTCACCCGGATACACAACAATAATGAAAATATGTTGTATAAATTTTATGGCCAACGCCATCATCAAATAATTAATTCGGTAAATTAATATTAGAAAATAAATTCTTAAAAAATACCCCCCCCCCCTCTCCAAATACGAAAATAAAAACTCTAGTAAATTCTGATAAAAAAAACCCAGATATTTTTCAAATAATTCAATAAAATAATGTATAAATTATAAAAAAACAGATAAAACTTAAGGTTTATTTCTGGGATATGTCCTTATTTGTCCTATTACTCTAGGAGTTTTGACTGTTGGGGTTTTTGCAAGATCCTACTTCAAACAAATCAAAATCAAACGGATCGCGACCTAGTATTACCTTAGATATACAGATCGCGACAGTGTATATACAGAATTCACTTATGTGATACAAGACCCACTCAACCAAATTTTTTTGCAATTTAGTAATTTTTTTTAATATGTCAAATGTTTAAATCAGTTATTAATTAGTAATAATTTTGTAAATTCTTATACTAAGCGTTTCAATAAAATTAACTGATTATTGTTACATATTTACGAATTAAAATAAATTTTATTAATTTTTAATAGTAATTAATAACTTCAGAGTAAAATGCTGCGAAATTATGGGTCAACAGTGGCGTCTTTAAGTGATGCTTCACTGCAGGGCAGATACGAAACAGTTGCTATGAATGAGTTGTTCATTTGGGTGTCTTTGAGGGATGCTTCTCTGCAGTGCATGCAGTGTTCGTAGTTCCTAAAGTTCAACTTTGCCGAACAGAACACATTAGTTTTAGATATCATTTTTAAAGAAATCTTGTTTATGACAAACTGTTTTACTTGAAATACATAAAAAGTAAAGATAATCACGCTGGTATTTTTACGAAAGCATTACCAAAAGAGAGATTTAATAAATTTGTCGGAGGTATTTTTGTAAATAATTTTTATGGAAAATTTAGTATTCTTTAAGATGTACTATCGTGAACCTGAGAGGGGGGAGGCAATGTTAACTATAATCTTCACTCTTATGTTGAATAATGTATTTTCTTTCTCTTGTCCAATAATGTATTTGCTTCCTTGTGTTCAACAATGAGATGATACACCTTTCTTGTGTTGCTAAGTTTGGTTTTTTTATTCTGTTCTTTAAGATGTTCTGAATAAGTGTCTTTGCATCAATATCAGTTCTGTCAGTTCTTCTGTTTTCAATGAGTGTCAATGTCAGTTAACAATATTCATGTACCTTATCTCCTCATTTGATGACTTTTCTTCTAATAAAGATATGTGTTTTATAAAATAAACACTGATACATTCTGCAATATTTATTGGAAGCCTAACATGGTTGTATGCCTAACAAAAAATGCTAGGTGTGCTCACTGCGCATGTCCCCCCCCCCCCCCGCCTTCCTCATAACTTCCACATGACGTCACCTGCGGAAATTTTCACTGCTTACATCTATGCATCTATACTATGCTAATACAGTGTTGCCACTTTTTTTTAGTGTTGTCTGTTTTTTTGTTTTTTTTAGAAATTACTTGTCCACTGCACGTTAAAAAGTTTACTTCAAGAGAAATGATAAGGATAAGCGTAATTTTTAAATTGTTTTTCCTTCATAAATAGGCTTACATTATTTTTTACAGAGTTATATACAGGATGGTCCAAAAAAAACTTGCCACTGAAAATTTCTAATCCCAATAGACACAGTCCACAAAGGGGTGAGCAATTCTAGAAGGAAGAGCGCTACCATTAATTAACGTTAAATGGACAGTGTCGATTTCTAGAAAAGGGGCACCGAGTGTTGTGGCAAGAAGCGATTAGTCAATAAATATTCCATAAAAGAGACAATGATACAAAAAGTGTAAATTTGTGCATTATTTAAGAGTATGTTCAACTCGTCTAGAAATCGACTCGTTCCATTTAATGTTAACGTCTGCCTTAATTAATGGTAGCGTTCTTCCTTCTAGATCGGTCACTCCTTTCTGGAAGTTTCCATTGGACTTAGAAATTTTCAGCGGCGAGTTTTTTTTGGTCCACCCAGTATATTTTATCTAATTTTAATTTTATTTTACGTACTATCTTATAGTGATTAATTTTAAATTTTAAGAAATTATTAAATTTAGAAGGTTAATTTAGATAGTTAACAAGAAAATTCAGATTACTTGCTTGTTTGAGTTTACCCACTGTTTAGGAAATAGGAGGTTGGATATTATGGATTTGCAGTTGCGTCACCAGAGCACGCAACGGTTATGGATTGGTATTAACAACATCCGGTTGTTTCAGAGCGCGAATGAAACACGCGAAAGTTTGATTGTGCTTAAATTCTACAAATATTCGACTTATTTAGAAGTCGTTGTCGAAAATAGAACAAATGTATGTATATATACAAAAAAACATTTTATTGTTCTAAACGTATTTTGTATATTTTTAAGGTGTGGAAAAATGAATAAAGATGAAATAAAGCTGGGCTGAGAGTCTTTGGTGCCAAAGTGGGTGGATGAAGAGCAGAGTTTAATTTTAAAATATTAAAGAAATCAATATGTTTCAGAGTATTAAATGTTCTTATAGTCCATAATTTAAATATGCCATGGACCCCCTCTTTCCTATTACACTTCTGTGCTGAATCAACCTGAATAAGGGATAAATATTTAAGAATGCATTCAAGTAACAAAAATAGATCAGTGCATAGGGAAACAATTTTTACTAGTTACAAATGTGATGTTGGAAAACGTTTACCTCATAATTTTTACTAACATCAGCAGTAAAATTACTATCACTACTGCTATTATTAGTACAACTACTAACAAAAAAATGAGTGCAATTATTATAATAATTATCAGAGCTACAATTGTTATAAGTTTTAGTGAGTGATTTGTCCCGATTTAAAATCCTATGTGCCTCTATGGGAGATTTCTTCCAGGATTCAGTATTTTTCGATCTACTTAAAAATAAGTTTGAAGTTACTGAATTTTTATGTAATTTTTTGAGTAATTTCATAACAGTACAAAAAAAACAAATTGTATAATAATTAAAGGTTTGATCATGTTTTAAAACTTTTTAGTTTTATTTTAGTTTTATTTCATTAATTTAATCTTTCAAATTTTGTAATTAATTGTAAAAGTGTTTATGTAATGAAATGTTGAATTTTTAAATTAACATCTTATAAATTAACATAATTTATGATTAACACAAATTAATAAATCATTAAATTAATAAAAAACAAACTATTATTTATCCTGAGACGTGATAAATTTTACCTTCAGGAGAAAAATGAAGACGGCATAATTTCATGTGATTTGAAATTTTCTTTCCAGGTTTGATTTTTTGAATCCACTGCTTATTTATAATTCCATTTTTTGTAAAGGAATAAAATTTCAATCCTTTATTCTTCTTAGAAGTTGCCGAGAATTGTGGAACATAACAAATGTACGGAATTTTCGCGTTAAATTAACCTTACCGGATGTTGCCAATAACAAAACCGTTCCTTGCACACTCTGGCGGCGTAATAAAAATTAAAACATCCAGCTTCCTATTATTGCTCTAATAAAATTATGGAAATATTTAAAAAGTAAATACTATAATTCTGGGAAAAATTATGACCCCTTAATTTTGCAAAAGTGGATTACTTATTCGAATTTAACAATACCATCAATATTAGTTTTATATTATTATCAATTCAAATAAATAATTAGCAAATTGTTGTTAAACCAGATCTTTGTTGCCACACAAAGACAAAGAGGACAAGAAAATTGTTCATTAGATTTTATTTAATATATTAAATGTTTTATTTTACAATTTTTGACATCTTTTTCTTCGATTTCCATTGCTTTATTTACTTAACTGATCTCTTTATTCATTTTCCTAACACTAATGAAAAGTCTAGCTTTAACTGCAGAATGAATAACTTTTCTTGGGATCATTATATCAGGGGGCGGAGAGTTTATTACAATGACAGTTAGTTCATGGAATACACTGGGTATATTAAAAATGCATTAATCCTTTGTATATTAATAATTTTCTATATAATTTCAATAATACTGAATAATATCAGGTCGTTGCATATCAAATGTAGGATTGCAGAGGTCATCTTTACTGGCCCTCTAGAAAGGACACCTTCACACGTGCTTTTCGAAATAACCCACATTGTAATACAAACATTGTTGCCAAGGATTTGGCAGCTTCTGAAGCCCTTTCCGATAGAATCCATGGACACGGGACTCAATAAAATCCCGGAATGCGTTTTCAGTGTCTGCTTGGGTTAGGAATGTTTCCCTCTGGATAAAATTGTCCAGGCTCTGGAAAAGAAGGTAGTCGATAGGGGAGAGGTCCGAAGAGTACGGGGGATGTGGAAGCATCTCGTAGCCCAGAGCCTGTAGCGCCTGCACAATCGTTCGTGCAACGTGCGGACGCGTGTTGTCATGGAGCAGAAGGATGCTTTTGCGATGCAAAAGTGCAGGTTGTTGCTGACACAGTTTTGTGTGCATACGAAGCAGTTCACGAGAGCAGGTCGCACCGGTTATCGTCTCCCCCTGCTGCAGGAAGCTGTAATGCACTACACAACGCATATTGCACCAAACTGTAACCATGAGCTACCTGGGGTACAACGAGGGTTTAGGGAACTGTCGCGGGGGTTCATCACCATCCAGTCACTGTGCTGACCATTTCCTATTGTCGTATAGCAGCCACTTCTCGTCGCAGGTGACAATGCGATCAAGAATCCCCTCTTTTTCATTGCGCAAAAGCAATTCCGTACACACCTCCAACCGACGATCTTTTTAGTTTTCCGTTAGTTCATGTGGGACTCATTTGTCCAGCTTTTCACCTTGCCCTAAGGTGTCTACTGACAATCGACGCTGATACAGCATGATCCCCTGCAAGGTCCCGAACAGTTTTTGACGGGTCCTCTTCCACAGATTTCTTCAGATCAGCATCATTCACCACGTTGGGTGGTCTGTCACGTGGCTCCTTTGCCAGGTCCGTCACTCCCTCCCGGAATTTTCGGAACCAACGTTGGACAGTACGTTCGTTTATGGTGCCTACACCGAATACCTTATTGATGTTTCGAGAGGCATTGGATGCAGTGTGATTCAACCTGAACTCGTAATGCTTTATCACATGTATTTCGTATGAAATCATGACTATCTTCGCTTGAGTTCAAACACTATTAAATATCATCGCACGCATGCAAATTTCAGGCAGCTGGTCGCTGATAGGTTTATCTCTGGGAATGTATCACTTTATTATGGATACTTGCTACTAAACGTGGAAACCGTGCTGAAGCGCGGAACCCACCTCGAAATCCGACATTTCATATGCAACGACATGATATATATTGAATATAAATATTGGGATGGGGGAATGTGTAATCTCTAAGTATATATTGGAAAATAATTTGACTCCCACAATATCTGTATTTAATAATAATAATAATAATAATAATAATAATAATAATAATAATAATAATAATAAACGGATATTATAAGAAGAAAGGACGAGACACAAAAACCCTGGAATACAATAGATAATAGTTAATAAATAAAAATGAAAAATAAAATAATAACTAACAAATAACAAAATAATAATAAAAATAAGTAAAATCAAAATAAGACTATAAAATCAAATAAAAAGCTGACGTTTCGGATAGAGCCTATCCTTTATCAAAGCAAAAAAGGATAATTCTCTAAAAGCAAATAGAATATTAGAGAATTATCCTGAAGTTATGAAAGTTGTACTATCGACAATCGAACAGTGTAGTGTATCGGTATTCGTGTGGAACTTGAAGCATAGCTTCCATAATCTCACCCTTCATAATCATATTCCAAGGGAAATACACTGAATTAGAAAAGAAGCCTGATGTACCCACAAAGGTCATCCAAAGTATAAAAGAAAAATTGCCTCCTCTTGGTGGAGGAAAATTTGATTGACGATTGTCTAGACTAGAAGCAGACCACTAGTATTAGATAAAACACGACCTATGAAGTCCAGTAATCTGGAAATAAGACATTATCAATGTCTTCAAAATTAATATCAAGTATATGCCTTGGATCACGATATCTCTTTCTATGCATAGGATGCTTTAAAATGCCCGAGACTAGCTCGTTGCTATGATTTTCTATATTGGGCAGCATGGATTCCATGAGCCCTTGAACGTATTTGCCAATATGAGTCATGTTGAAGTCATTATAAATGGAGGAATTGCGAACAATTCTCCGATCTTTTTGCGCAATAGTTCTAAGGGTAACGTTTTGGAACGTTTGCAGTTCTTTCCACCTAGTCTTACATATTGTGGCCCAGACGGGCATACCATACGTCAAGATAGTCCGAACAATGACCTTATAGAGTAGGAGTTTATTATCAATGTTTAGAGCACTATTCCGGCCCAGCAGAGCAATCAAGCTAAACTTGGCTCTCCTAGCCTTATTCAACGCATAAGTTGCGTGGGGAGTCCAGGTAAGTTTAGAGTCAATAACAACACCAAGATATTTATAAGTTTCAACCCAGTCCAGTTTTTTGCCATATAGTGTTAGAGAATCTAATGATCTCTTTCTCTTCTTGGAAACAAACATCGCCTTGCATTTGTCTACATTCAATTTTAGCCTCCACTTGCTAAACCAGCTTTCACACTCCTTTAGAGCCTTCTGCAGCCGCGAGACTACTACGGCTGGTTGACGAGCACAGGTCAGTATAGCAGCGTCATCTGCGTAAAAAAAGAGCTTACATTTAGAAGGACTTGGAAAGTCTCGCATAAAATAATTGAATAATACTGGCCCCAGGACTCAACCCTGTGGGACACCAGCTTTTACTTCATACATAGGAGATAGATTATATCCAACTCTGGCCTGAAAGAACCGGTTGGAGAGAAACAAGTGTATCAGAGTAATTATGTCTTGAGGAAATCTATCCATAATCATTTTAAAAATAAGACCATCGTGCCAGACTTGGTCGAAGGCTTTGTGTACATCGAGGAAAATACATAGAGAGATTAAGGGGCTCACTGATATCCGCTGCGAGCCTCCATGTTTGGAGTTGGCAGGAATGGTTTGAGCGAAAGCCAAGTTGTTCATCGCGGATGAGATCGTTGGCATCACAGTGCTCAATGAATCTCTTGAGAATTGTTTTTTCCAGGATTTTGGAAATTGATGGTAACAAGCTGATGGGCCTGTAGCTAACAGGATTTGCAGGATTTTGTCCTGGCTTAGGAATGCTTAAGACAACTGATTGCTTCCAAGCATCCGGGAAGTAAGTTTTCTTCCAGCAGTCGTTAATCACTTTTGCAATATCTTGAATTGTATTTGGAGGTAAATTTTTCAAAGCACTGTTCTTAATAGAGTCTTTACCTGGAGCTTTTCTCGTTTTTAAATTTTTAATGATGCTTAGGACTTCATTTACATCAATGCTATGTTTTGGGAATTCATTGCCGTGAATATTATAGAAGCCAGTTATGCAGGATTTTACTTTCTCAGACATATCAAGTCCTATTTGCCGACCATCAGTAGGCGTGACAAACTGTTCTGAAAGTGAACTTGCAATAAGCTGCGCTTTATCATCATCATTCGTGATGAATTTGCCATTTTGGGCTTTCTTGTTTTGCAAGGCTCGAACCATGCACCACATAGAGTTATCGTGGGTCGACAGACTCTTAACTTTATCATTCCATCTGTCATTACGAAGTGCTTTTACCTCCTCGTGAACTCTTCTTGTGAGCCTATTATACTTGGGCTTAAGCCATGAATCACGAGTTCGGTACCACTGCCTTCTGACCTCATTCCTTTGTTCAATTAATAGTTTGATTTCTGGGGTGAGATCAGCTCGCTTCGACTCTAAGGGTGAAGCACTAGAGTCAATAGCTGCATTTATACGTTTAGTAAGTTTTTTCACATTGGTATCTATGTCGCTCGTACTATGTACGTTATTTAGTGGGTCGTCATCATTTTTGAGAATTTCTCTAAAAAATTTCCAGTCTTGTTTGAGCCTCAGTTCTTCTTTGAGGTCAATGTTTACGTTATCAAAATTTAGTGCAACTGGTTTATGGTCTGAGGATAGATCATTGACAGTATAAATACTGAATGATTTGTAGAAGCCCTTCAACAACACAATATCAAGTACATCACTTGAAGGAGAATGATCACAATAATATGTATCATCCACAGGGCCTACTGCAATAATATCAGATTGCTTTTGCACGTAGCCATACAAAAGGACACCGTTTTGGTTATGGCATCTGGAATTCCAGTGCGAGTGCTTAGCGTTCAGGTCTCCCGCCATAATAACGGGAATATTCCCGGAAAACAGCTCGTCAAGCTCATTGGTATCGAATTTATGCTTGGGCGCATTATATAGAGCCACTAGTTTCACCTCTCCCAGTGTGGCATCAGTAATGATAGCAGAGGCAGCTTCCGTTCCCATATAGTCTCGGGTTGGTTCCTCCCGATGATGAAATGCCTTTCTTAATAATAATTGCTGACCCACCTGACGGGGACTTTACTGTGGTGGGAAGAATTCTGTCTTTACGATAGACACAGTAACCAGGTAGCCTGAAGTCGCGGTCTGGCCTTAAGTGTGTCTCACATAGAAATGCTATGTCTATATCCCATTGGGTTAGGAAGTTGTAAAACTCAATACGCCTCCGGGGGATCCCCCTGGCGTTCCATATTACGCAACGAAATTTACCTCGATTTGTAATAGAATAGCATCGATCAGCCATACTGTCAGTGTTTATTCGTAAGTATTCCACTCATCAGTGCCATTTTCTTGCCTAGTTCGTTTAACAAATTGCATACACTGCCAATTTCTTTATACATTTCTTGAAAATCGTTCACGTTAATGCTCTTATCTTGTTTGGAGACCATTGAGGCATAGGAAATCTCCGGGGACACTTTAGCACTTTGCACTCTCCTGACTTGCGGATATTTAGGACATTTTGTGTAACTGGAGGTGTGTTGTCCATTACATCGAATACATTTTGGGGGATCTTGTCCTTTTACATTTGGGCAGTCTTTTGACTGATGATCTTTAGCGCATTTGTTACAACGAAAGTTGTACTAACGGACGGGTTTATATATAGTTTGCATGGGGAATAGTAAGACGTTATTGGCTGACAAACAAGAAGAGAACAAATGAGATTAACTAGACGAACTGTTGGGATAGGACAGGACGGAGGACAAATAGGAAATAATAAGGGGGCGGCGAGAAAAATGTAATAGGATGAAACATATGAAAGTGAAATTA
>JAHWFO010041988.1:56206-74573 GCA_023313115.1 Rhysida immarginata | reverse complement strand
ATTTTATTTGAATCTTAATTAGAGCTTGACTAAGTTGAAATTCATATCTTAAATTATTATTATCATTTGCATTACCTTCCATACAATATTGTTTTATATACATTTGTTGAATATTGAATAAACATTATATGTTAAATTGTTAAGTCAGTCTAAGTGCCTATTCTTTCCTCCAGGCCGAGCCTGTTTAAGCGGAGGTATTTTTATGTAAGTGGGATAAACCCTAAATTATCATAAACACTTTGTGGAAAGTATAATCCGCTGGCGCAGTCTTTTACCTAACATAATTATAATAAGTTACTCGACCATAATTCTATGAATATTATCCCCTGGAAACCTACACAAGCACAACAACCTTTGCTTTTGAAATCTGATTTTTTAAACCTTGGGTCCAAAATCGTTGCAAATTTTTTTTCCACATGGCAAAATTTTTACACAGAACCATACATTACTGGTACTAGGTACAATACAGTAGTTAAATTAAAGTATATGTTGAATTAAGTTTATTCAAAAAACCGCCTGAAGAGTGAAGTGGATTGTCATGTCAGCAAATCACAAATCAGACCCCGTTCAGAAAATCGCTATTCGCTGTGCGAAATAGTGCATGCAAGCATTAACATCAGCCAGGGAACAAATTCATGATGTCATAAAGCTTCTATTTTCCATACATATGTCATGTTAAAAACCATCGATGGTTATCACAATGTATCGGCACTTTGAAGCCATTGATCATCACTAAGTACTCACTACTTATAATACCCTTACCCTCTCCCACTCTTCTGACAATTGTCAATCTTATTTTTTTTTTCATAATGTGGAAGACCTCTTTGGGTTAGTCAGACTTCTTGTCTATTTCAGTGTATTTCATGTGGAATTTATTCCGGAAGGGTGAGAATCGTATAAGCAATGCTTACGTCCCACCTGAACAAATGTACACTTCACTGTTTGATTGTTGATTGTCTTTTCATAACTTCAGGAGAGTTCTCTAATATTCTTTGCTTTTGGAGAATTATCCTTTTTTCTTTGATAAAAGATAGTCTCTATCCGAAACGTCAGCTTTTTATTTGGATTTTATGTTTTATTTATTGTTTTTTATTAATTATTATTTATTTATTTTTTATCTTTAAATTAATAACTATTACTTATTTAACTATAGTAATGGAATGATTGCTCAATAAAAATATTTTAAAAATTTCATTAATTGATGTCAGCATGAAAATGGAAAATCTCCTCATAATGGAGATGGAAGATTCACAAAAGAGGCAGCTCATGAAAGTTTATAGAGGGCCTTTTAATATCAAATAATGACTCCACATGATCAACTAAATTCTGCAAAGACAATGTTAAAGGCATTAGGTTTTTTATGTGACAAAGTAGGAGAATGAAAAAATTCAGGCTGCTCAAGAAAGTTTTGCCAGACACAAAATTGTCGGAGGAAAAGATTATCACCAGTCTATTAATTTTAAATCAAAGGAAACTTTAAACGCATTCGCGTAAACACAATATCACATTAAAAATGAGGGTTTGACTAAACAAAAGCAGGAAGACAAAAAAAAACAATTTTGAATGAATTAGCCGAAAGGGTTACACAAGAAGAATCTGCGTCTTCAGAACATTCGTGATATCTGTCCTCCGCATCAACGGTTTGGAAAGTTCTATGGACCACTACTGAGTGCTTACGCCAGATAATTGTCGTTGGGTTCTCTGGGAAAAGAGAAGGAAACGCAACAGTACAGGCCAATATAAATAAAAAAAAAAAAAGAAAAACGGGATAAATAAATAGTCCGCCAGAAATTTCCCTCTCATGAATGTAGGCATGGTATAGTTTTGCGAAAGAAAACGTAGGAACAATTTGTAGAGAACGTGTCCATAAATCAAATAATGCATTTTGCTGATAAATAACTTTTTTTTAAACTTGTTACATTTATTTCTAAAAGTCAATGCGTTTTTGAGACTAAATCACAGCACAAATCACATGTAGGTCAAAGCAAGACTATCACATTCTTTAATTTAGTTTAGTTCAAAATAAGCCACTCTATTATTCACTGTCTACATTATCCTGAGGGATGAGACGATAAAGTTTTCAACTGCGGCTATTGCACAGTTTATTTGATCTAGTGTACTTTCCAAGTGACTGAGAAGTTGTTTAATTGTTTGGTTTGATTTAATGACTTCAGACATTGTTAATAGTGATGAGCTCATTTCTATGTTACAAGTTAACTCCTCTTTAGATGTAATTTCTTCTCTTTGAGTATTTTTAGTATGTTCACATATTTCAGTATCATTGAAGAAGTTCTGCTTTCAAGATCACTGTCAGCTGCAACATAGTCGTCAAACCGCAGTTCATCTCTTCCCACACGTCTTGAAAGATCAGCACATTTGAATGTTTTGCTTGTGAATCATGTTATATTGTGAGTTATCAAGTTCAAATTGGTTTAGATCTTGAATTATTCATAACCTCTCTAAAGAAATTTTTAATTATAGTTGGATTCACAAAATTCCAAGCCATTGCATCCACGTTAATTGCATCCACGGTATCAACTTCTTTTTTCCAAGTTATTATCCTCGTTGAATGGGATTTTCTAATAAATAACTTGGGATAACTACTCTGATGATTCCTTGGTCAAGTGGCTGAATCAAAGATTTAGCAATTGCAGAAAAAATTGAAGTTCGACGTTTGTTAGATTTTGAGCTACTTGGCGAGCAGAGCATTTACCTAAGAACATATTTTTTTTTTCTTATTACATCATCTGGTTTACACTTTCAAACCACTTTTAGAAGATTTGACTCGCCATGAGTGCACTGCAGTTATGTGCATAATCAACAGGCAGTGACTGAAATTAACACTCCAGAGGTAGCGCGGGTGGTGGCACGCGATCTGCGAGACCGTATTTTGAAACTACTTTTTTTAATGTTCAAAACTGAAATTCATGAACAGTTTTTATCTGTCACTTAATTTACCTCATTATTAATAGAAAACCTCAAAAAACTTTTCAATATTATCTAAAAAACGCAACTTTTAGAAAGAAAATTAAAAACCCTTCTTTTTCCGTCAAAATTAGACATGAATATTTCAGGAAAGCCATTTATAAAAATAAAATAGTTGAAAATTGATACTTTGCGCTATTTTTACTTGTCGTACATATATGCTTTCCTACATAAAAGAAAAGCATTATAAAAATGAATAATAGCAATCATTTCTCAGAGGATAAAATGCCTATTTTTTATTATAAAAAAATTTAAAATAATTTTTCTCGATATTTAAAATTATTTTAATCAAAACTATTATGAAGGGAAGTTAAATATGTATGAAATTATATTTATAGAAGAGTTTATAGCTCTTGAAATTCAGAAAACAGCATTAGTATACTTTGCATTATTATTTGCAGTTTGCTCCCGATATTTGTTTTCAAATAAAAGTTTATAAGTAGGAAAATTTTAATAAACAAAAAATAAATTGGAAATAACTAGAGAATATGTTTTGGTAATAAAAAAAATTAAAAAGAAGTAAAAAAAAATACTTTCACATCAATTTATATTAATAACGAAGTTGGTGGCGCGCAGTCCCTGAGACCGCACGTCCTATATATGTGAATCTAGGAAATAAATCGTGGAGTTATGACATACTGACTTCTAGAAGGGTCAAAGTTAGGAGAATACCGAAGTGGTCATTTGTTTCTTTTAAATTCATAAGAAGTTATTCACAAAAATGTAGTGATACGGTCCCTGAGACCGCGCCTCATCTTTGGAGTGTTGAAGCAACAGGAATTCTTTTTGATTTCACAATAGACCTTATCCGCGATACTTGAGCGCGAACTGGTGGCAGATATGAGAAATACACCATGAGAAAAACAAAGCAGTGCTGCAATGAGGTTTCGATTAAAAACTGATACAACATGGCAATTAATTGTTCGGTTTCTTTATGTTTGAATTGGAAAGGGGAAAATCCAAATGTCTCATTTCATCATTTTCCAAAAAATGAAGAGCTATAAAGATTAGAAGAGAAAATTTCATTCAAGTAGAAATGACAGATGTAGAAAAAAAGAAGGACGGGACACAAGAACTCTGGAATAAAATAAAAATTCAAAATGAACACAGGGTCACAAGACCTGAAAAAATCCTTATAAGAGCGCTCCGCTGATAATAGCCATTTTTCATTTCTCCGAGTAACTGTCTTGTGTATTGTAAAGTCCGTCTATACGAGTAAATGTTAGATTTCCCAACGGTTCTCATACAGCGGTTTCGACTGCAATTCTAAACTATCATTTTTCTCGTTTACAATTTCCGTTAGTTTTATTCCAATGTGTTCCAATGTGTTTCCTATTGCACGCTTTTCACTTTCCTGTTATCATCTTCCATTGGTCCTCGTTCTTGTCCTACCCCTGCACATTATGTTCCTTTGCATTATGTTCTCACTAGTACTAGTTTTCACTACTGCACCTCTTTCACATATCCTCCGATTGGCCTCGGTCTTATCCTATCCCAGTATTCTATTTTATTTCCAGGCTTCGCAGTGTTTCCCTTCTGCTCTCCCTAACTAAAACTTTCTCCCCCCCCCCCCCCTACTTGATCTGCAAAACGTAATTCCAAGCGGAATTGTTGCTTTTTATTTTTTCAGAATATAATATTAACAAAACTAAAGGCAATATTACAAATAAACGGAATTGCTTCTACAAGAATATTGCCGCTGACATCTTTTATCACCAGGGACGATACAGCGTCGAAGGAGTCCGCCTGGGCTGATGGGTGTTACTGAAGAGAACTAGCATTGCACTGAAGAGGCGGACAATATAATGGTTTGTAACGATTCAATAAAAAAAATTGCGAATCTAACAATCGCTTGGAACTAAAAAAAAAGGAATAAAGAATATACAATAATATATAGATAAAAAGGGAAACTTAGGACAAATAATTAACATTAAAAGTAAAGTCTCAGGGTGGATAAATTAGATTAAAAGGGGTTAAACCACCCGATCCTGGATGAAAAACGTCGGACAACGCTGAAGACGACAGGCCAAAGTTCTTGGGCGAAGAATGGACACTCGGAGAACGAGTTACTTAGGGTTTAACAGAGAAAGAATTAGGACAAAAGGGAAAAAAAATAAATATAAAAAATTAATCAGAATATAATAATAATAAAAAATTCAGTGGGACAGACAAATAATAAGTTTTAAGTGAATAGTATTAAAACGTAAGGTGAAATTACAGAGTAGTTCAGAATTAAAGAAACTAAAGCCTGTTTCACATAGAGCTTTGCAGAGCGGAAAACACGCGGAAGCGCAATCCGCGGGTAAAAGCGGACTTTTTCCGCTAAATTGAGGCGTTTCACATTCACGCGCAAACTTTGTAGATCCGCTCCGCGAAAGTTGCGGAGTGGATTTTTCATTTCAAGGGGAGTCTTGAAATCTTGCGGAATCCGCTTTGCCTCAGCCAATCAGGAAGCAAGTGAAACGCAAAGCATGCAGGAGAATCTAAAGCGGGAGAGATATATAACCTAAATATATAATATCTCGATTTAAAAAATTGTTGAAAATTCATTTGATAGACTTTTTTTCTTCGAAAGTTTAGCAGCGTTAGTTTTCTTGTTTAGACTCCATTTTACAAAAGAAGATACTATTTTAGAGGGACCAATCAGGAGACAGCTTAAGCGGAAATGTTGCGGGAAAGTTTTAATTGTGAAATACTCAGCGGATTCCGCGTTTCCACACAGAATGCGCGCGGAGGGGCCACTATACGCAACCCATGCGGAACTGCATCCCTTCCGCCAGGGATTTTCTATGTGAAACAAGCTTTATCTCGTCACAGGAAAAGCACGGAGACAACAGTTAACAAGTAAACAGCAACAATTCGAGACACAACAACACAAATGGATGGGATATAGCTGAGCAGGAAACAAAAAGGGAAAATTCCATTGCGACGAGGAAGAAAAATTCACCTAGATTACAGAAAAAGTGCTAGCGGATAAATAAATAAAAAAACAAGAAAGTTCAATGAGTAAGGGTCGATCAAACAACCTCATAGTCCAAAAAAACTCAATCAGTAAAAGCAGAAACGAAAATCAAAAAACTTCTAGCTTGAAGTCGTTATGTTAAGTTATTACCAGACAGTATGAAGAGTTTTTTTTTAGTAAGAATGTTCCATTCCATTCAACTCAACCGGGCCTAACTAAGAAGGCTTAACATTCACAGATAGGCATCAAAACTGCGGAGAAAGGTACTCGTAAGCTGACGTACGTAGGGAGAAATGCTCCTTGTCGGGTCCATCGTCGTGAACAGAAAAGGTTTCTGGACAGGCCATGGCGTTGCAGATAATAGTTTGTAGAGACGTTGGACGATTCATCTAGCGTAGGCGACTGTCATTGTGTCTGAGAAGGAGCCAGAAATCATCCAGAAAAAGCGTGTGCGACACGGCTCTTATCTCTGTAATTCATACGTATGACAGCAGCAAAAAATACGACCGATGGTGAACAACGGGTCCTCTGGGTCGCAATAGACCTTAGCGAAATTAGAACCAGGATTTAGGCTTCACCCCGATGAAGACGTGTGAACCGGGAACGACAATCGGACAATCGTGCTTTTTGCGGATTCCTATTGACATTGCAGGAGGAAAAAAGCCGACTAGCTTGTCCGAGGCTGCTTTCCATAGTCGTTTCCATCTCACTTCCACTGCACCTCGCGAGCAGACAACGCGGAATTCGAAAAAAAATTTCTTTATTTTTACCCTTTTTTTTTTAAATAACCAGGAACTCGAGAAAAGGAAGAAACTGACGTAAACGATTGTTTACTAAACGAGCTTTCTCGACCTAACGAACTTCAGACCATTGTTAACGCCAAAAAAACATTTTAAGAAATAAAGAGCTATGTTTTATTTTTATCTAGAAACAAATTCATTTGAGTATTGTCTGACCAAAATATCCAAACGAAACAAAGAAGAAAGAAATATTAAAGTTGAATTGTGTCTACTCAAAACCATAGCAACGTTTTTTTTTTTTTGACTAAGAATATAAAATTGACTCATAACCTTCCATGAACGTAAATGCCAATAAATCCACGCATCTAACCTTGTGGACCTCGCAATAATCTCCAGAGGAGCCCAACTAATTTCCAATTCGTTTTAGCTTCATAAAAAAAAAACAAATAGCATTTAGGAGAATTTATACATTTTCTCCCTTCAATATAAGCCATACGAGCGACTGTCTTTAAACAAATACTCCTAACTAAGTTTGTCTGGCCAGACTTAAAAGAACATTAACATTCACTTCAAAATGAACTTATGGCAGTACCAACTCATCGTGCTAAACGCATCAGAACGTGTCATGTGAGCCCCTTGATTTGTAATAGACCGGAGGGGGCCACTTTAACCTCCTATTAAAATGGATGAAGCCAAATTGGAATTCTTATATTGGTTCCAGAATAGAAAAAGACGCGAGAAGGGGAACACAAGACCCTAGATAGTTCACGGTTTACGAAATAACCCCGCGAATAAGATTTTTTTTGCAGGTGCACAAAATTGACTAAACAATCACAAACTAGAAGCTTACCAGTCGGAGAATAAACCACTTTGTCCAATAGACTTTCCAGATTGAGAAAATACGCTTCAATCGAAAAAAAAAACTTCTGTTTCTCAAGCGGCAAAAAGGAGCGTTATAATATATACATATAAAGAGGGGAGATCAAAAAGTAACTTGCACTTCCACGGTATGGCCATTAATTACACCACCTATAGCAGCATACAATGTAGGTTCACTTTTCCACATAGTCCCCAAGAGACCCTAAACATTTATCCGAACGATCAACCAACTTTTCGATTCCGGATGCATGGAAATCTCCTCCAGGTTTTTGTAACCACACGGTGACAGCCGCTTTCACCTCCTCATCGTATTGAAATCGTTGTCCACCGAGTTCCGTTTTGAGCTTACCGAAAAGATGAAAGTCGTATGTGCGCTAAATCGGGACTGTATGGTGAATGTTGCCAAACCTCCCACTTGAATCGCTGCAGCAGTTCGCATGTTTGGCGGGCCTTGTGAGATGTTGCGTTATCGTGCAGTGATTTCACGATAAATATCCGTGCAATCACCCGTTTGGCCCATAGACATCGGATTGGTGCTCGCACCTCAAGTTTGGAGTGGACATCCAGTTGACGTTCTATTGCTTTTTGCCCGAAAGTCACACAAAGCACGACGGGAAACCACAACTACCGTCCTATCCCCCTTTCTCCGCTTTGCCCAAGATTGCGACACACAGCGTGCTCATGCGGTGAGTTAATGTAACTTACTTTTTGATCTCCCCTCGTATAAAGAAGAATGTTTGTGGGTTTGTTTATTTCTTATACAAATCTACAGTTTCTAACAACTCAGGGAAATCCTGTTGCAGCTCCTGTGAGCCTCTGCGGAAGGATGAACGGTCCAGTGATACAATTCCCTATTACAACTGTCCACACATTGATGGAAAATCGGTCCTGATGATGTGCTCCTCTGATGGCAACGAATCAGCCAGGGAGTCCAGGGAGTCCAGGGAGTCCATTTATATGACAAGGGGAAGAGGTTTAGTTTCTTTATGTATGATCATCATCATTCATCGGAAACGCTGCTTTGTTCGTCCTATGTCCTTAGGGAGTTTTTTGTTCCTTGCTATTGAATATGCATATTATTAAATTTACGACCACGACTTACGGGGCACCCTATATATCTGGCGTGCGACAAGACATCGTTTCAAGTCTGCAGAGACTATTTCATTTGCACAACCACCTGGGAAAAATGTTTAAAACAGCATTAGATAGGATGCCTACAGACGACTACAAAGTAGTCATACGGGCAGAAAAGAGGCCATCTGGTGATCATCAACAACGTCTTAACGCCCCAACCTTTAACGATGTAGCCATACTCATGGTGGATCTCGAAGAGTACCATAGCCGTGACATAATTTTTCCGAGACAAAGCGAAACTTTGGTGAGGATTTCAGAAACACACCGTTTATACGATGCTCTTTGAGGGCGAGGACGGTTACCACTTTAACATAAAGCAAACCGATCCTTTCACAGGAAAAACGACGCAAAATAAGTATCTTTTATGGAGTTTTATGCACACCGCATTATGCTGAGAGAGGGATCGTCAAACCACATCTTACGATTCTGCCCGTTGTTTCATCAATACATCGTCGATATGGACGCGAAAGTCGAATGTGAGCAGCTTCTTTATATTAAGTTCAATGAGTAAAAACGGAATGTTGATTATATTCATCTACGGGATGCTGTGGCTAATGAACGGAATGTAGTTGATATTGGAAGGATGGTCATATTACCAGCAACGTTCATTGGCAGTCCGACGCTATGTCGTATGTCTGCATTCATGGCTTTCCGTATCATTTTATAACCTTTAAGTGATGCAACGCTAAGTGGGCAACGATTACAGTTGAGCATTTGGAAGGCCAATCTCCGATTGAACGGCCTGATTTAACAGCCAGAGCATTTAAGAAATAACTAATTAATTTTATTGAAGTTATTACGAAAAGCCATATATTTGGAGAAACCCGCTGTTGGATGTATTTGGTCGAATGGCAAAAGCGAACCTACCACGTGCACACATGTAGGTATGACTCAAACGAAAAATCCGAATGACTGAAATAGATAACCAAATTTCTGCAGAACTACCAGATCTTCAAAAGGATTCACTGCTATTCGAAATAGTGTCAAAGAACATGATCCATGGGCCGCACGAACCTTTAAACCCGAGGGTGCCGTGGATAAAGGATGGCAAATATAATATGAACTATCCACGACAGTTCATTGATGACACACAATCAGCCAACGATGGTTATCCTTTATACAGAAGATGGAAACCTGAAAATGGGGCCTTCACAGCGACTGTAACAGTTAAGGTTAACAACCAAAACAGAGATATCGAAATTGATAACAGGTGTGTTATGCCTTATTCCGCTCTCCTTACAAAAATGTTTCAAGCACACATCAATGTCGAGTAGTGGCATTCTGTTAAATCGATTAAGTACATTTGCAAATACGTCACCAAAGGCAGTGACATGGTCGTTTTCGGGTTAGCCAATGAATATGCGGTGAAAGAGGTGACTCAGTACCATTAGGGGAGATACATTAGCAGTAATAAAACTATTTGGTGCCTCTTAAAATTACAAATCCACGAAGCATACCCAACGGTCGTCCACTTAAGCATTCACTTAGGGAACGGGCAGAGAGTATACTTTAGGGAAAAGAATGCTCAAGAGAGAGCGGAAATGCCTCCCAACACAAAATTAGCAGCGATTTCCCGGTTGTGCCAGCAAGATCCATTTGCAAAGACATTATTCTATATCGAGGTACCAAAATACTACACCTGGAACGCATCACGCAAAATTTTCAGCAGGAGGAAGAAGGGAGCCCAAGTTCCACGTCATACTGATATATGCGCAACTGATGCCATTGGCCATGTCTGTTCATCCCAGCAATTCTGAGTGCTACTACCTGAGAATATTGCTTCAAGTTGTGCGAGGATCATCATCATTTAATGACCTTAAAATTTCGAGGGACATTTGTTTGATAGCTATTGAGAACCATGTCAGAACACGGATTGCGTGAAAACGATCAACACTGAGACACGACATTGGCAGAGGAATCTGCCACGTGTTTCCCAAAAGCAACTCAGGAGTCTTTTTTCCATTATAATTACTACGTGTGCTCCATCATATCCACAACGCTTTTGGGATAAATGTAAGAAACTGTAAGTGAAGACATTCTTAGAGAGCGCAAAGAGCTAACCCAATCATTAACTCAGGTTACACAGCATAAAATAATGAAACAAGCGCTTATACTCCTTGATCACAAATATATCTCTATTAATGGCAAAACTTGAGAGGCGCAAAATCGAAAGTTCAAGAGGTCCTAGATAGAGATTTTTAGAGGGAAAAGAACTACGACATTAATGCTCTCCAACTGAGTAGCTGATAGTACCCTCTATTGCGTAAGTGACATTTGGATTTTAGTTATTTCACGCAGCAACCAACCAACCAACGCGTGCCTGAGTGACTTTAGCGTCTTCGTGTGACCCCCCCCCCCCCCGGTGACCCCGGAGGAGGTTTCACCCCCCCGAACTTTTCTTTTACCATGGAGAACATGGTCCTTATGGTTGCCGACGGTCCGATGAAACAACTGTATGAGAAATCGGGCATCCCGCCCGTTCTACTGTCTGGTGATCCTGCAGTTTCTGTCGTACAGAGACTTTCTCCAAATGAATGGAGGATGCACTGTCAACAGCAAAACATAGCAAACCGCATTGTGTCTGCGGATTACGTCAAGGTTGGACAAACCACCGTCCGCCTGTGCTATGCTGAGCCCACATTTTTACCCATCTTAATCCGGGGCACCTCGCTGCCAATGGAAGAAAAGTACCTGAAGGGTTACATGTCTGACTACCGACAGGTGAAGAAAGTCGCCTATCCAGTGCATCCAGATTCTCCACTGCAGATGACTGGTGATATTGTAGTAAATACGATCCTTCAGAAATACATTCCAGAAAACCTTGTGGTGCACGGCAACAAAGTTCGCGTCTCTTACAAGGGTCAAAGGCAGTGTTGCTGGTACTGTAAGAAAACGTCTCATGTCAGAAAAGACTGCCCTCTCCTTGAGAAATGGGATGCATGCAATCGCATCATTAGTAAGTGCCACCACTGCCTGGAGAGGGTGTTTGCAGTACCAGCAGATATTCCATCATCGCCTAAAGGAATGTCGTCCCAGCAGCAATCCAGGATGTCATCACCAGCCAAGACCCCAGTGCCAACCGGAGCTTCATCACCCACATCACGATCGCTGAAGAGCCAAGTTACACTGGCTCTTTCTACTCTTCCCCAGGAACAGAAGGGGATGAGGCCCCCTCCATCTTCGCTTCCAACTACATTTTCGCAGCCCAGGAGGGAACAGCCATAATCACCTCCTTCCAAGGTCACAGAGACGACACTTCTCCCTCAGCCATCTCTCGATATGTCGATGGGCGAAGACGAAGCTTCTGGAGATGACGACGTAGATGTCTCAGCAAGAGTAGAATCCGCTATTTCAGTGGAGGATTTTCCAGCACTTCCTCCACCAGCGCAGTCCAACATCACAGCCTGCACGGACTACTGATGAGGAGTCCCCGCAAGAAAAAAATCCCGATGGAGAAGTGGCAACAGGGACGAGAGCAGAGCCACTTCTTCTTCCAAAAGAGACAGCTGCGCGAGCCACAAGCGCAGCTCTTCTTCATCATCAGGTCGATTGCGATCTCCGATGAGAAGAACAACAGGGCCTCCTGTTACATCTGGGAAGCCCAAGTCTCAACCGGACACAGGCCAGCAGTTGCACCATTAATCATCCTCATTGAGGGTCATCTCCCTGAACGTACGTTCTCTTGGTCCCTCTTTTAAGCAATCGGTATTGTCATCGTTCATTGCCCTGTACAGGCCAGATATGCTGTTACTTCTAGAAGTGAAACTTGCCACCAATCAACAGTGCTACGATCTACCGGGACTTCGCAGTCAATACATTAATGGACAATTTTTTATTAACTCTTCGTTGCCAAATGGGAAAGGGGTTGCCACCATCGTCTTCAACCCCTCCCTTCTGGTTTCGAACTGTGTGTATGACCGTGAGTGCAGGGTAATATCTTTGAACTTTTCAACATCTGGTGTCAATTTCCGATTGCTTAATGTCTATGCACCTTGTAGAACAACAGAGAAACCAATGTTTTTCAGTGACTTAAACAACTTTTTGTGTTCATCATTGCCTGTGGTGATTGCTGGTGATTTGAACTGACATCCAGACGACAACAACATCTTTTCTTCTGGTCATGCGTATCGCTTGTGCCAGCAAAATGCATTCTTTGACTTACGGACACACCCTCCACAAAACAGTCAGCTTTGGTCCACTTTGCATTACCACTATTTCATCAAGATTAGACCTTTTTCTCGTTGACAATGCATTAGCTGGCTCGCCAGGAAAAATGGAGGTAATTCCATGTTCATTCTCCGACCACAGTGCCATCATGTGGCAATGAAATTCTCCATTTCCAGCATCATCTACAGGCTCTGCAATCCATCGCAATTGGTTCCTGAATGTTTTTCTGCTCGACGAAGAGGAATACAAGGGAATTTGTTCAGTTTGTCGAAAAACATCTTCATAATGTGCCTCCTAAGCTTGCTTCATAGTTTGAACTGAAAATCAAAATCAAACGCTTTTTTCGGAAGATTGGGCTAGATGCTGGTCGTCATCGACGTCGTCATCTCCTCATGTTACAAGAGATCCTTCGGCTCCTTCAAGTATCCATTCTGAAGGAGGAGTTAAAGATGGAGATACGTCAGGTGAAGAGCGAGATCAACGCTCAAATAATGCGGAAGGCGGCCGGCGCAGCGCTCAGAGCCAAACTTTCCTGGGCGACTGACATCAGGAATTTATCATCAGCAGCGTTTGCCAAGGAGAGACGACGTGCCAACCAAAAACAATGTCATCGTTTGGTGGTGGAAAATGGGGAAGTGAATTCTGACCACGACATCTTGTCAGCTTTTCACGCCCATTTTTCATCCTTTTTCAATAACCCAATTATTCCATCAAATGACACGAAGCAGTGGATTGAGGCACTACGGCCTTTTTCTGAGGATGCTGACCTGTCTATCTCTCGTCCCTTTACCGAAGATGAAGCCCAGAAGTTCCTGTCAGCGGACAGCCGTCATCAGTCCTGCCCGGGTATGAATGGCATTCCATACTCATTTTATAATGCAGCATGGAAACTTCTTGGGACTTTCTTGATACAAGTGTGTAATTCGATCATCATTGACCAGTCTTCTATCACACCAGACTTCACCATGGGGAAAATCATTCTTTTCCCAAAAGTGCCGAATCCAGAACTTGTTACCCTGTGGAGGCCAATAACCCTTCCATACACACAGACTATAAGGTCTTCACTGCTGGAGTATTGCAACAAAGACTGAAACTTTATGCAGAAGAATTTATTAACCTCGGACAATCCTTCTCAATTCCATCACACAGGATGTCCGACAATCTAGTTATGATTCGGTGTGTGATGGAAGAGGTGTGTGCTCGTAATCAAACTCTTGCAGTATAAGGCCTTGATCAAGAAAAGGCCTTCGACAAAGTGAACCACGAGTTCCTCTATGACATTTTTCGACACCTTCGTCTTCGGACTTTTGCCACGATTATTTCCGCACTGTATATTTCAGCCACATCATGTGTGGCGATTAACGGTTCCATATCTGCCACCTTCAGCCTGCCTAAAGGTGTTAGGCAATGGTGTCCTCTTTCTCCCTTGTTATACATCTTTTATCTGGAACCTTATTACAATATCTAAATCGCCACCAAGATGTTCGAGGATACGATCTTCCAGCTGCATCGATAAGCATCAAGTCGTTAGCCTATGCGGATGGCATGGTGCTTTTTACATCTGATGCTTTTTCCCTGGGCATGTATACGGAATCTTTCAAGCTCTTTAGCACTTCAACGGAAAGTTCCATCAATCTCGTCAAGTCTAAAGGAACTGGACCACTGATTATTTTAATAATTTTCCAATATCATGGTGTGACCAAATTACAGTGCTGGGCTACGTGTTCTCCTTCAAACCAAATATGGACCTTTTGCACTGGCAACAAGTGGTAGAAAAGTGCATTTCTCGTTTTGACCAAAACTTCCGGATTTCAACATCAATGTTTGCCAAGGTGAGATACATAAAGACTCATGTGCTTCCAGTTTTAACATCCAATTGCCTATTCACCTTACCTTCTTCAAGGTGAATAGGTTTCCGTTATCTCCCTTGTTGCCAGTAGTAATGTATCAACACCAACCAGACATTTACAAAGCCTTAAACCTGGACTTTGTGTTAGTATTACCGATGCTACGCCATATTGATCCTCAGGAATGGGGAATGCTTCAGCTTGCATTGTTCTTTCAGCAGACTGACCCTGATAAATCGACTGACATTGTTCGACTTCTTCCCGATCGCCCGTGGGCAGCAGTCATGAAGCTTTTAAAATCCCTTGCTTTTGAGAAAACAGTGTTTAACTATCAATGGCGGCTGCTGCATCACGGGTTCAATTGCCTTCCACGTCTGTTTCAGTGGAAGATGGTCAGGTATGCTGGATGCTCCATGTGCGGCATAGCCAAAACCATTAGTCATATTTTTTATGAGTGCCCGTTAGCTAAGTCGATCTGAGATCGTTTGAGGCAGCATTATGGGCTGGTACATTATTCATATCAGTCCGTGTGCTTCCTCTTAAACGATTCTACTGGCGAGGTATTTATACCGGACCTAGCCAATGCGATCGCCTAAGGGGAACCAACGAAGCCCATCATTTCAGGCCAGTGAAATCTTGAACAATACTTACCATGAGCATTTATTAACTATCCCTAGCCACACGGACGAGGCAGAGGAATTGTTAATAATCTTCCAACAGGGGAAACCACCTGCAATTCAGGAAAACATTGTATAAATTTTCTATAGCATATTTTTGGGGTAACATTTTTTTTTTACGTCCTACCTTTGGCACTTACTAACCAAGGACATGACGCATTGCTCACGGTCATGGATAAGCTGACAAAAAGAGTAAAACTTATCCCATGCAAAACAACGGTTACAGCAGAAAAAACAGCGCAGTTGCTTATAGACCATATTTTTAAGATACACGGGTTCCCCGCAGTAATAATATCTGATAGAGATGTCCGATTTACTTCTCAAGTATGGAAAGAAGTATTCAGGTTATTAGGAGTAAAGTTAAAATACTCAAGTGCCTATCACGTGCAAGCAGACGGACAGTCCGAGAGGACAAATCAGTCTGTGATACAGGAAATCCGGAATTACGTAAACGTGGAGAAAACAAACTGGGACGAGTACTTAGCTTTTACGGAGATAGCATTAAATTCCAAGATTGCGGCAGGCATTGGGTGTTCACCTTACCTCATGGATCTCGGACAGTAGATTAATTTACCTCATGTGAGGGAGCAAGCCCAAGCCCCTACCGAATCAACGATGGAGTTCAAGAAACGTTTAAGAAATCTGCTAAAAAGGGCACGTGATAATATTTCGAAGACAAATACGAGATACAAGCGCTTTCATGATAGAAAGCACACGAAGTGGAAAATAAGAGTGGGCGATAAAGTGCTAGTAGCTGCCCATTGCCTTCTGTCATGAAGAAGGAAAATAGGGAAAAAACTAAACCCAAGATTTTTAGGACCGTTTAAAGTAAGAAAAATAATTAAAGAAGTCACGGTAAGGCTCAAAATCGCGCGAGAGTGGCGAACGAAAACAAGGATATTCTATATGTCCTTTCTGAGGAAATTCATCGAAAGGAAAAAAAATAAAAATCCCCCAGGTCCGATTAAGAATAAAGAATACACGACGACAAAGAGGACCTCACGGTTTCCGAGAAAATAGGAGAAAGTTCGAGGCACTGCGGCTAGCATTTCCAATGGAATAGGAAGGCCGCGGAACGAAGCCGAATTTGGAATGGAAGTGATCGGGACAGCTACGGAGGGCGACGGATACGGACGCAAGAACGGAGTACAAGGCGAGGTGAGCGGGACTTTATTAAGAAACCTCAACTCTGGCAAGAAGCGAAGATTTGCCCCGAACCAAGGGAAGGAGACACGGCCAGCGAGACGCCGAAGCAAGAGGCCATCTCAGGACGCTCTACACGTTCTACCTGGACGCGCAGGATATTAGAGACCCAAGCAAGAGACACTAGGCCCAAGGGCCACGGGCAACCCGGCCAACATCAGTGGAGATTACGAAATCCCAGAACGGCCGCAGAGCTGAGGAGGGCACCACAAAACCTCCACCACAAAGAGAGGAACATATCGCCCAAGGGGAACCAACAAAGCCCATCATTTCAGGCCAGTAAAATCTTGAACAATACTTACCATGAGCATTTATTAACTATCCCTAGCAACAAGGACGAGGCTGAGGAATTGTTATCTGGCGGTGCCACTATTAATCCGGCGGACACAGTCGTAGATCCGACCCCGGACACTCAGGCACGCTCAGAACCACGTTTGGCAAGTCGCGACCACACGGAGAGCTCTCGCAGCGAGTCACACTTTGCTTTTTCCAACGGTGCGCTGGGTAAGCGAATATATATTAGTTCAGTTTTTAAGCCGTTAAGTTTGTGGTTTCAATCGATTTATGTTTCTTCCGAATTGTTGCAGTTATACAGGATATTCTTGCCCGCCATCAGAATAAGCTTCGAGGAGCTAGAATAAATTCTAAGTAGAACATTGATAAGTTTAGTAATCCCTGCTACTTTTGTTTCTTTTCTTAGCCATGTATTCCACGCTCCCAAGCCCGATTGGGTCGTCGCCTTCTGCGTTCGCGGTGACGAGAAGAACAACTTACAATTGCCAAGATCGACAGACAAGAACGTGGATTGAGTGCATCTGGACACCTCTCTGTCACATAGGAATGTGACAATTGATCTTCCCGATGTCCCCAGCCAAGCATATCGGCTGGGGAGCAATGTCGGTTTGCGAGTGCTGCCTTCTCTCGACAGTACCCGCAAAGAACGAACCAAGAAGCGTTCAAGTTCGCGGAAGCGGAAGCAAGCTTCAGCCGAAAGCGGAAGCAAGCTTCAGCCGAAAGCGGAAGCAAGCTTCAGCCGAAAGCGGAAGCGCCGCAGAAATGAGCGCGGCGTTCGAAACGGTTTTTGGGAGGATGAGAATTTGAGGAGAGAGAGTGGAGCTTCGATGGTGGTTAGTCGAAAAGGAAGAGCTCCAGATTTTGTGAAGAGGGGAAATGGTTCAAGCACGGGGGGTCTAGCAAGAGATGCGTCTAGACGAAGTAAATTGTGCAACAGCGTGCAGTACGACCGAGTGGAACGAACTTTGCCGAGAAGGTAGAAGGCATATTGCGATAAGGCTTATTGTGCATTAACTGTTCGGAGTGAATTTTATCCCGAAGGAATTGACAATCAGCTGAAAAAGGAGCCCGAGTTCGTCAGCGGGGAGACCACGCCAGAGAGAGCAGTACGGAAGCCTATCCGAGCCAGCAGAGCCAGCCACGCCGTGCTTTCCAAGGCGGTCAGCGATAACAACATCTCAAGGGTGCTGGTACTTGCATTCAACGTGCCCAGCAGTATTTCCCGAATATGGAATGAGGCCGAGGCGGAATTAGAAAGAGCTGAAGACGAAGCAGTGGTTTGCATAGCGCCATGGTCATTTTCAGGACTACTTCAAGATCAGCTCGGCAGCGTATATTCATATACTAGGTAAGCGAAACAAATGCTTACGTATAATTCTCTCTCTCTCTCTCTCTCTCTCTCTCACTCCATGTTGCTTATTCCAAGCTAAAGAAAAAAAATTACTGAGCGCGTAATTTTGTTTTAATTGATTGAGTGAT
>JAHWFO010041988.1:0-26816 GCA_023313115.1 Rhysida immarginata | reverse complement strand
GTTCTTGTGCTGTTAAAATTTATATAGAAACATCTGTGTATACTGTATTTAAAGTTAATGAGAACAGAGGGATGGCAAATAATGACCAGTAAATTCAAGACAACTCAAATATTCGCGCATTGTGTAAAAGAAACGAACATGTAGATTATTACAAAACTCTACTTCGATACCGAACGCAAATGCGAATGTATCGTTTCATGTAAAGCATAGAGAACATCAACATGCCCCCAGAGCATAATAAACATCATCTAGAATGTTTTGGGGGTGCAAACGCCCCAAAAGGGCACAAAAAACTTAATTTTAATGCTTTTTTCAACCCGTTTTCGAGGGGAGCGCCTAATGGCCGACAACCTCGCTGTAACGAAGCGCTGTTCGCGTCGGCGCACATTTACAAATGTTTTCCGCCATGTAAAGCGTAAAAAAAGAAAATCACACGACGAGAACGTTTAAAAACAACAGGTAGACCGCTTTGGCTGCGCGACAACGGGCGAAAAGAGCTGGAAAAAACCTTTATTGAGTGATTTTTAACAGTTTAGTGGGGGTAGGACGCATTGCGCGCCCTCGTCATCACGCTGCGGACGCCAAGGGTACTCATAAAACACACACACAGCGTCCTTTGGGGAGCGCCATTGTCGAAGCCGACGTGGAAAGTCATTGAACAACAGCGCGCTTTTAAACATGAACCTCTTTCCGACTTTATAAACCCGTCGGACACCCCGACATCAGCAAGGTGAAGGGTGTGAGAGCCCAGACATGCAGCCAATGGGCCTGGAAACACGCACAAACATATCGTTTGCGAAGGAACAGTGAACGCAGCGCTATACAACGGTGCGGCCACCGAGGGAACTAGATTTCACTGAGAAACGAGGTTGTTTTTGCCGAATAACTTTGCCAAATTCGACCCCAGGACCAAACGACTTTACAAGAAATATGCTCATAGGCATGCCAACTCGAATCTTAAACGTGTGGGTTTCTCTCAACCATAGACAATTAACAAATGCGAATTTTGTTTTGAGTGGTTCCAATCAGAATAAGGCACGGCCGCAGAGTAGGCGCTCCAGCCCAGGGAACATTCAACCATCTGTTCCCAGTGGTTGCTCTAGTCAGGGGAAGTTTCCAAACTGTCCCTAGTTAACCGAATGGGGTGCAGATCAATCCCCTTCGAGGCACACAGCGACAGCTGCCCCTGTGTTTAGCGGTGGTGCTCGGCATCTCAATGGAGTGTACCGACACCCTAAGATCTGCCCTCCACTTTCTGCACAGGAACCAGCGCCATGGTCGAGTCTCGAAGTACCCCAGCTGCCTCAACCGCCCGTCCGCCTGCATAGGCGTGGGTGGACTGGAACCTCTGCATTGTCACCATAAGAGTGCTCTGGCGACAGTACAGGCGGTTCAGGACCACCGACACCAAGCACAGGGTGGGAGGGAGAGGCAGCGTACCCCCCAAAAACCACTTCTCTTTCTTTCTCTTTCCTCTCTTCTTTTTCTCTCTCTCCCTCTTTTACTGGGTTCGACCCCGGCCGAGGACGACGAGGATTTTTTCAGGGGGAAAATTCTGAGATCACGCACTTCCTTCGGAAGGGAAGTAAAGCCGTTGGTCCCGTGTAATCGTTTGCCGGCTGCACGTTAAAGAACCCTTGCGAGGCAAAATTTGTGGCCCCTATAACGCCGTCCTGAAATGACCATGGCAGTTGAAAAGGACGTTAATACCAAACAAACCAAACCAAAACCATCTTTTTCTTTCCTTCTCTCTCTCTCTCTCTTTCTTTTTTTCGTTTCTTCTTCTTTCTCTTTCTCCTTTTTCTTATCTTTTCATCTTTCTTATCTTTTTATCTTTAATGAATAAAGCATAATTATTATTCATAAAAAATAGGATTCAAAATATGAAGAAAAACAGAAATGGCCACCGTTTTTCAAAATGGTCTTATCTTCTCATCCAAAATGGCTGCTCCGTTGCCATGGCAACCAAAATGGCGGTCCGCTGGGCTTATCTTATCTTTTGATCTTATTGCTGCTGATAAAAAAGGGTGACATGAGGCCGGTTTGTATACCACCGCCTGAGGCGAGGGCGTGGTGGGCGTGGCCGGAAGTGGTATGTAAACTGGCCTCATGCAATTGGAAGTGGTGATGGGCTTGGCCGGAAGTGGTATATAAAGGGCTGCCTATACTACTACTCCTGATCTTTCACTGGCCTCCTGTCTATTTCTGATGCCAGTTTCCCAAAGAACTCGGAGTGTGTTTCTATTCTGAAGCTCCATTGCTCATATTATCCGTAAATTAACTATGCTACAACCTTACATAAGTTCTATGGCTTCAATGGGATATACCTGCCCTACCTACTTTTATAATGAACCTCTTCACCGATTTTGCATGATGTAAGGTCATTATTTTACATAAACTTTAACATTATGTAAATGCTGCAAGTTTTGCCAATTTTTATGCTTCCTACTTTGCAATGGGGCACTTGTCCCATCGTTATACAAGCCGCTAAAAACTAGAGGACTAAAATTCTTTGGGCTGCTGTCTGTACCAGGCGGTGAATTCTATTTTTACAGCTTTATCGCCGGGAGAGTGATGCTCACAGTCTTTTGAGATCACTAGGGTATATTGCTTACCACAGTCCAGCAGCGATTGTAAACTCCATCTGCCGACTCCTACGGTAAAATCTTCATGATACCTCGTAATGAGTCACGTGCCTGTTCATTACGGAGTGGAAGATTTGACTCTTAAGGCACAGAATTAATAAACGGTTTTTAAATATTTCAGTTAAAAACCAAAGAACTTTTAATGAACTAAATAAAACTAACAAAAAGAAAAACTATAATTTCGCAAGAAAAAAAATATACAGGGTATAACTAAAGGTGTGCTACAAACTTTGGGGAATGATAGAACTGGTCAAAATAAGCATTTTTTGTTCTATGAACATTGGTCCACAACTGCATTGTTTAAGAGTTATAGCAACTGTTCAAAATGACGCCCTTCAGTGTCAATGCAGGCTTGCATTCGTTGCTGTACATTGCAAGACACCCGTTGCAGCATCTGCTGGGAGTCCCTGATGTTGTCTGCTGCTACAGCCAATTGTGCGATGAGTTCCTCCACTGAATTAACCATTGTTTCGTACATCAGGGACTTTAGGTGGCCCCACACAAAGAAATCCAATGGTGTTAGGTCTGGTGATCGTGGCGGCCAGGTAACTGGACCACCCTGTCCAATCCAACGATCGCTAAACGTATCAGTGAGGAAGGCCCGGACATGCTGTGAGAAATGTGGAGGTGCACCATCATGTTGGAACCACATTACTTGACGGATGTTAAGAGGTATGTCATCCAACAGTTCAGGCAGCACCTCCTGAAGAAAGACGGAAAATCGTTGACAGAAAATCGTTGGTGGAAGCGCCTTGTCATGTGGGTTGATACGGTCCCAAACATGGATATTCTGGTGGTTGAAAATGCCTTCCCTGGTGAAGGTTGCTTCATCAGTGAACAGCACCTGCTGTGGGAATGCTGGTTCCTCTCTACAACGTGCAAGAAACCATCTGCAGAATGCCATACGAGGTGCAAAGTCAGCAGCTCCAAATGCTTGCACTCGTTGCATACGAAATGGATGAAACAGTTGGTCATGCAGAACTCGCCAAACAGACATGTGATCTGTGTTCATGATGTGTGCAAGCGCAGGGTGCTACATGTTGGTCTTTCGTGAACTCTACGAAGCACAGCTTCTTCGAATTGAGCGGCACGACGGGGTGCGAGCGCGACCATGCTCTCCACGCATCACAGCTAACTTCCTGTTGCTCGTAGACGTCGCACAAGCCGAGGAAACATTGTGTGAGCTGGCTGACGACGTTGTGGAAACTGCCGTCTGTACAGACGACAAGCAGCCCTTCCATTACCGTCTGCAGCACTGTACACTAACAACATGTCAGTGCACTCGTTAAAGGTGTAGTCCATATCCGGATGCGATCACACACGTTAGATTTTTTAGTGTGCAGGATCTGCTTGCATGGTAATGTGATGGTGTGGTCATGTTACTTTAAAAATTTACATGACCATACCATAATTCAGAAAGGGGTATAGTCAATATCCGGATGCGATCACACATGTTAGATTTTTTAGTGGGCAGGATCTGCTTGCATGGTAATGTGATGGTGTGGTGATGTTACTTTAAAAATTTACATGACCATACCATAATTCAGAAGGGGGTGTGTCATAAGCCTGCATTGATGCTGAAGACGTCATTTTGAACAGTGGCTATAACTCTTAAACGATGCAGTTGTGGACCAATGTTCATAGAACAAAAAATGCTTATTTTGACCAGTTCTATCATTCCCCAAAGTTTGTAACACATCTTTAGTTACACCCTGTATATGCAGTGATATGGATAAATACCAACATTTCTTTTTTAAATAACTGAACTTAATAATTTATCAACACCAAAAACAAAATGGCACTACGGTTGGTAAATAAATCTTCACATTAAATTATGCTAGACTTTCAATATCACATAGCAAGACAAAAAACACTACGTATGGTAAGTATATGTAGCTTACTTTGCTAAAATCCGAAACATAAACAAACGGAAAGTTGAATAAAACAAAATAATACAAAGTCAGCACAACGTACACAACTTCAATTATAAAAAATCAGCAAATAATTTCTCAAAGTCTCAGTCAGGTAGTAAAAAAAACAGGCCGTGAATAAAATCTTTACCAGCTCTAGGTAAAAACAAACGTTTGCACTAATAAATTCAAAATCTCGTAAAGTTTAGAAACTGACAAACTACCGGGTGATTCGGTCAATTTCTGACCATTTCACTCGAATGACGTATATTAGGGATAAACAATTGAAAGAATATGAGCGCCATATCGAATTTATAAATAGTTAGAGTTTGTATTGTTGCAACGGCGCTGCATGAAAATCGTATTGTTGAAAAATGGCGCCCGCTTTATCAACAGAGCAGAAATACAAGGTTGTCAAATGGTAACCATGCAAAGAAAGTTCCGGAAGGAGTATAAGTGTCGAGACGCACCAGGCAGGCAAGCAATCATGGATTTTGTCAAGCAATAATGTGCCAATGGAAGTCTTAAAGGCAAGAAAAAAGGCGGGAGTGAAGCTCGTGTTCGAACGGCCGAAGTTGTCGAAAATGTTCGCACAAAGTTGGTCGATTCTCCTACCAAAAAATCTGTTCGCTGCTTTTCCATTGAAGAAGGGCTGTCGTATACCACGACGTGGCGAATTTTGAGAAAGGATTTACACCTGTTCCCGTATAAGATCCATGTTTATCAGGAGTTAACAGACACTGGAAGACAGAAATGACAACAATTTGCGATGGAGTTTGGAGCAGAAATGGAAGCCAATCAGGACATTGTGGACAACCTGTGGGTGTCAGATGAGGCCTTCTTCCATCTGTCAGGTGACGTTAATAAACACAACATTCGTTTTTGGGGTTCCCAGCACCCTCATGAAATACATAAGTCACTTCTTCATCCACGAAAGGTTATGGCTGGGTGCGCGATTTCCAAAAGAGGCATCATTGGTCCGTTCTTTTTTGAGGGCACCGTAACGTCACAGGCTTACCTTAACATGTTGGAAACCTTCTTCATCCCCGAGCTGCGAAGGAGGCGTATACCGCTTCGATATCAATGGTTTCAACAGGATGGGGCTAGGTCTCACACCACTAATGAAGTGCTAGACTTTCTCAATCAGAAATTCAGAAATCGTGTCATTTCAAACAGGTTTCCAGATCGATTCGGGGGTGGCTTTCTTTGGCCCCCTACGAGTCCTGACCTAAACCCATGAGATTTTTTTAAAGACAGTGCGTTCACTACAGCACCAAGAACCCTAGACCAGCTTCGACAAAGCATCGTCGGCTGCGAGCAGTTCAAAACGTTCGTGGTGGCCACATTGAGCATATCATCAAGACTTTTCCACGGGAATAAGAACTCCGAACTGCCTAAAATATCATACTGAAATGCTAAGTTAGTAAACATGAATAGGTCAATAAATCATAGTACTGAAATGGTCAGAAATTGACTGAATCACCCTGTACAAAGAGAAAAGCAAGCACACATAAGTCACCATAAACTAGAATGTTTGGCTTAATACAATAGTCTTTAACTGTTCGAAAATTTGTCGAACCAGTTCTGTTCACTCTTAACTAGAAAAGCATACAACTTATCCAATACGCAAGTTGTCGGAACAACAAAAATAACACAAGCACAAACTGTAAAATACAATACAGTTGCGAACACTTAATACGTTCACTTAAACTATGGCTTAACTCGCCTTTCGTTTGTCACTTAGTCAGAAAGAACGTAATCACAAAATCAATATTCTTCTACGCACTGGAATTTAACGAGCCTTAGCAAAAGCCAGACTCAAACATAACATTAGCCATATAAGTTGAACGAAAAACTTAGGCTGCTCTCACAAGCACAAATAAATTGAGAAAATAACTTACAGCTCCCTTGTTTCCAAGAATGACTTGCGAATTTCACTTCCACGAAAGAAGCAACCCACGCTGAGCCACCTGCTGCGCTCCCTGTAGCAAACCTAGCCGCAGATCTCCGGACGCAAAGTTTCTTCCCAGTATGCCAACTCCAAACATGTAATATGCGAGGACGTAATGGAAGAGAATAACGACCGTAGGATTTTTGGCTCGTCGTTTACCACGACGATACGTGCCTGTTTTTAACAGACAACCGTGTTATCATTTGTAACAAAAGATCTATTTGTAACGCAAAGGGTGCCTGTTGCTTTCCATCAATAATTGCACACAAAATGCTCACCAATCACAGCACTAAAACAATAAAAACGACGATCACCCTGAGGAAATCACCACACTTGAAAACGCATATCATTATAACACCACAATAACACCAACTGCAACCTAAAATTGTAAAATTCATAGGCTGCACACACGATGAATGCACAAAAACCACACTTGTTTGAAAAATATCCGTTGCACAGAATCACTACACAAGAACAACCTGTGATAAATGTCGAACACTCGCACACACTGATGCTCAAACGAAGAGCACTACCAACGCCACACGCAGAAGACGCTGAAGCACCATATCACAACACACATCAACACAGTGTACACAAAATTCCAAGAGACCAACGTTGAAGTCGCACGCTCTAAACAAACTAATTTACACAGCTAGAGCAGACAACTCCCAGTGAGCACAAGGCATTGGCTTTTTGTTGGCTTTTTCTTGAGGAGTGTTGGCGGATTGTTGGCAGTTGCGAACCTAAAAAAAAATCCCCGCTAAAACCGACCTAAAAATCTCTTAAAATCAATTAAATTAAATTGTAATAATGAAATTCCATCCAATAAGTTCAACATTGCTCGTAACACTAGCGTATATACAGTAATATATAATTAAATATAATATTAGGTTGTTGCAAAAGTTTCTTCCGGTTCTAGAACCCGTGCCCATTTTCATTTTCCGAGGGGGGGTGTTCATATTTTTTCTAACAAATTACTGCATTTGATTCCTGAATATCTTTGCTATATTACATCCAAGTGTCGGCGATTTCAGAGGCGAGCGAGAGCGAGGAACACGATGCTCGTCGATCGACCTACCCCGCCGGGGTCCGTGAATACGCCGATCATTCATTGGATGAAAGCGAAAGATATCGGCCAATAAAGAATAAGAAAGATCGAGAGAGGAAACGCGGGACGGTGGACGAAAAAAAAAGGACAGAAGAGTTTCTTGTTCGATTCCGGATGGCAGCAAGAAAAAGGCAGCGGATGAAGGAGCAAAGCATCGACGAGGAGAAAAGCGACTGCCCAAAAAACGCCTGAGGAGGAGAATAAGCCATAGGCGCTTTGGTCCTACGTCCCCGCCAGCTATTCTCATCCCCGAGCCACAGGAGGCGTCGTCGCGAACGACAGGAGCCTGGAGCGCGACACGAGAGACTCCACGACGACAGTCACCTCGGAACCCGCATCGCTACTGACGACGGAAGGTTTGCCACAGTCATTCAGAAGTTTTTCATTGCTGCCGACTTTACCTGCCCTATCACAACCAATTCAAGAAAAAGCTACTAAAGTGAACTTTTGTTAATTTAACACGGACTTTACAATTATTATGCATATAATTAATTATCTGTCTGCCGAGTGTAGCAGCCCATTAGACGCCTAATTAAACAAACTTTATTTCTATATATATATATATCTGTGTACCGTCTCTGTTAACGGCCCATACACTTACCTCAATACCCCGTTACACCAAGAATCAACTTTCTGACTATACATCTGTGAGTGCCATCAACGGTCTGAAATGGACCTTTCACGCGAGCATATTTGAGCAATAATCTTCTACGAGTATTCTGGAAAGATCATTGCTGCGCAATGTCACCGAAACATTTGCCAACGTTTAGGTGATGGCACTGCTAGTTTACATACAGTAGAAGAATGGTATCGCCACTTCAGACGCGCAGATAGCACTCTTCAAGATGCACCTTTCTGGTCGGCCAATCATGATTTCAAATGGTGATCTACACCAAGCGATTGATGAAGATCACAATGTAACAACGAGGGAACTCGCAGAACAGTTCAAGGTTCACTTTTCAACCATTGCCCGGCATCTGCATGAGCTGAATCTGTCATTCAAGTTCAATCGTTTTTGTGTTGGAATAAAAATCCGGAAAAAACTTTTGCAACAACCTGATATTAAAGATAACCTTTTATCAATCTAATTTATATCGTTGGCTCGTATTTGTTGGCTGTAACACAACCCATCTTTTCTGCAAGACATCAAAGCGATCACATCTGCAACGCGGTTTTATGGGGCCCTAAACAAAGTTTACCCAAAAACAAATTTAACATAGACCTATCCAAAATCCAAGTATTGACCATATGTGCCAATCATTAAAAAAACGAATTTCAACATTTGCATCTTCTGCCAAAGCTCGAGCATGTGGTGGTGCATTATCCATTATTAAAACAACTGCTTTATCTTCTAAACTTGCTTGCAGGCTAGCGATAACGTCATGGAATCTTTCTTGAGTTAATGCTTCACAGAAATTAATTGTGACATTTTAGACTGGGACTGTACATTGAATGGGGGGACCCCATCTACAGGGGGCCCTGGGCAGGTGCCTAGGCGCGCCCTCCCCAAACTACGACCCTGCACATCCAACGCCTCCTAAAGATAAGGCCTGAGCGCGAAAATGTCATACATTGTTACATCATCATCCGAAGATACGTTTAATCGCAATACTACCAATAATAAGCCGTGAAATGCAATAAAGCGTATCTTCGGATGATGATGTAACAATGTCTGACATTTTCGCGCTCAGGCCTTAACTTCAGAAGGCGTTGGCACATCTGTATCAGAAAAGATTATCAACTACGAGGCCTCTTCGCATATTCTAAATTATGGGAAACGTTAATCCAGAGTTAAAGCAGATAAAGCAAGGATAATCACAAGTTTAGCATTCGTTATCAAATAAAGATTAGTTTCAATTTGTGATTTCAAAAAGAAAATAATTCATGAGTATTTTTCTTAAATTAAATTGTTGATAGACAAAGATTTGTCGAATGTATAAAGATAAAGAAGCTGCCCATGAGCAATTGTTTGAGTTGTATTGTTTAAATTTAATTGTCGACATAGACGAAGTTTTGTCATATTATACAGGGGGAGTCTGAAACCCTGTCCCAAACTTTTAGGGGAGATAGTACGGACGATTCTAAGAAAAAAAATTCATATGAACATGGGTCCGAATTTTAACGATGACTGAGATATGAACGATAACGATAGGCTGGTTAGTTCTCACATGTGAGCACGTATTACGATGTTGAGTGCGTAACTCGGAACTACTCGTTGGAATTCGTACAAATTTTAACGGTATACACAGTTTTATGTACCCTATTATTTCTTCAAACTTCATTATCTTATGTGTCATAGAAAATAAGTTATTAACTTATTGATCTTAGTAGCAGCATTTTGATTTCTGTTCATATCTCAGTTATCATTCAAATTCGAACCCATGTTCATATGACTAGACACTCATGCACGAAGAAATGGAGATAAGAAAATCAAAACGCTCAAACGGCGCTCTTCTCAACAACGAAACAGCTTTCGAGAGAGACGGTCTCATAGACTTTCTACTAGAACTAGAAAACCGGAAGCGCACTACATTAAGTCTGCGCGACAACGGAGCCTTCCATTAGGTCCACGAACCAGGGGGTATATAAGGGGCACCGTTTTCCATATTTCCTTGTAACACTGTTAGCCTCTGGCGATGATGGTATGTCGAAACGCGTAAGGCAATAAATAACGTTTTTTCCTTATCAGTGTGGTTATTCATTTATTGTTATTCAATATCGTGATACTAGTCATGGATTTCATCAATGAACGTTTTTGCTTAGAATCATCCATACTACCTCCACTTAAAGTTTGTGACAGGGTTTCAGACTCACCCTATATATAAATAAAGATTATTCCTTATTGGAGTAGTTTATTTTAAAATATTACTTTAAAAATTTAAAGGAAATTGTTAAGGTGTTTCCAACATTTAATTTATATAAAAAACAAACTTCAGGTACACTCCGATGATGTGCTTGACGCAAGATGGCGACTTTTAGAGCAGGAGGGTGTTCCCGTTCTCGGCGTTATATTGTTATCGCGAGTGTCTCGGACAATCCATGCGATTATTGGTTTGGTTTGGTTGGTTTGGTTTGTTTGGTATTAACGTTCTTTTCAACTGCTATGGTCATTTCAGGACGGCGTTCTAGGGGCCGAAAATTTTGCCTCGCAAGGGTTCTTTAACTACACAGGACCAACGGCTTTACTTCCCTTCCAAAGGAAGTGCGTTATCTCAGGATTTCCCCCTGAAATATCCTGGTCGTCCTCGGTCGGGATCGAACCCGCGTACTCAGGCAGCAGAGGCGATCACGCAAACCGCTGAGCCACCGAGGTCGATGCGCTTCTTGGGGGGGAGTAGAACCTGAAAAGAGGCTATCTGCAGATGGCGTAAAAGTTCATTGGATATTTTGGATAACGATTAAGGAGAGTAGTCATAGAAAGCAAAAAAGCTGTTCGTGAATGGAGGGATTTAAAATCAACAGATTGGTGTGAACTGTGTATTTTGGCGATTATATTGCTAATGATTAGACCTGAAATATTTCATTGCTTCACTGTTAATATAATTGTAGTTTCATATCAATGGGCAGAATTACTTCAAATTTAAAAACTGATTACGAGCAGGTACGAGAAAACAATAAACGCCAGAGTATTCGTCCTAGTCGAAATTACGAACGCGAAAGTGAAGAACTAGAAAATATAACTCACGTGGCTGAGAAGAGAGTGCTAACCTTTGAAGTCCCGTGCACAAATTTGGATGAAATTACAGAGGACGTGCCCGACAAAAGATGATGAGCAATTGTAGCACCCTCCACAAATTTGCATAAAAGCGCTTTAATTAATTCAGGTAGGTTAAGCTACTTATAGGCTATATTAAAATTCTAATTCATTAAAAGGTCATTCCATATCAAATCAACCAGAAATGATAGGATGTGACATCCTCACAGAATATCCCACAGAGAACCTTGAAATCTTGCTTAATTGAAGTTTAGCTGGATATATGAATATTTCCAAAATTTAAATGTTGCAGGTTAAGTACTTTTTCAGTTAAGATCTATAGAAGTTATATGAATTCACGAACTTAGACGAGCTGCTTTATAATTTAAAAATGCAATGGTTCCTACAATTTTTGCAGTAGAACCTTGAATTTTTTTAAATTAAACAGGAAGGTTTACATTTTTATGTTCATGTTCTTTATATTGAATATTTATAAACTGTCTTAGAAAAAAAATGTACGGTAAACCATTTCTTTTAAATAAACTCGATACATAGGCATTATAATTTTTTTTAAGATATTGCCACCCCATAGATTCCTTTTAGTGTTTTAAAATAATATTATAAATCTTTCTTTATGTCACACAAAAAGAATCAATTCTTAGAAATAATGGAAAGTGTGGAAAAAAATTGTATGGGGCTGTGTTGTGACACGGCCGCTAGGTAAGTCGTAGAATACGTCTTGCGGCTACATGGCGAATAAGAAATCATTTTGTAGGACACAATTTAAAAATTTTAATTTCTGACAAAAAATGTTCAATATACTTGCAATATATCATCATTTTTTAACCAGACTCGTTATTTTTAACCAAACCTTAATTATAAGTCATTCACAACTAACAAATTAAGGACTGTGATAAGAGAAGTATGATAAAAATGTCAACAGACTAGAATCAGTATCAAATCTGTAGCACTGCCACTGAATATAGTAGGTGATTCCATGGGCATGTAATCTAAGTTGAAACGTTTCTTCACAAAGCCAAGAACTGCAAGTTTAATATAGCATCTACATTGAAATCAGCCAGTATCATAATTGGCACATCAGTATCCACCTCAATGTTGTCTTTGATAGGTGTAGTTGCTGGTGAATATTTCATCATCGCACTGAACAACAACATTGCCATTTCAGATATCGAACATTAGGATGATTTTAAACAATGCCTAGTATAAATCTCACCAAACTTTAACCAAAAAACTATTATCGATACCACCGGCATATTTGTATTTATAATATGAAATTTTTTACGCGTTTGGTGAATGTTAGCAGCATGTGGAATTCCAATCTCTTGTATTAGTCTCTGAACTTTTTTAACGAAAGTGCTTAACTCTCTGGAGTGAGTTTGCATTTACAGTAGTCTTTTGAGTTAATTAAATATAATCTATCTATACTGGTTAGTCTATTCAATCCAAACATTAACAGTTGATTTTATTCTGATATGTCAAAATCATGAAATACGATCAAATGTAGCATCTTGGAATTTAAGTGCCGTGATCTCAGCGGTTGGCACCAATGGGAACTGTTCATGTTTACATTTGCTCGTGCCATATAAATTGATGTTCGTTGTACGTTTAGTGATCGCTGTCCATTTCAAAGCATCATTTATGTTGTCTTTGAACTTAGAAATCAAAGTTGGCTTTGATTTGATTCGTGCCCATTTCTTCGTTTGGGAACTGTAACCTTAAACGACAGATGCATTGTTTTTGCTGATGTTGTAGATGTAGTTCACGCGTTTCATTCTTTTCGAACTCACAACCATAACCTACGACACTCATCTCTTTCACGTGTTGTACAGGAGTGAGCACAGGGTCAATAAACAACATTAGAAAAATGATTTCGAACATTTTCGGATTTGTTCAGTAGACTTATAATGGGAACAATAAATGACTATAACTCGGGATCTCCTTGATGTCTGCCACTGATATTTGTCACGCACATATCCAAAGACCTCGTCATTGTTTCTTACAAAGTTAGCTTCCTTTTTCACCGTCCCTTGTGAGTACACCGATCGCAACGTTTACAAATCCATCGTCCACATCGATATTCACTCTCAACATGTACGGCGAGTCAGTGGCCAAGCATGTAGGATATTGCAAGACTCCTAATTCGACAATACCCATGTTGTGTAGTTTTGTTCTGGCTGGATCTAATTCACTTCTGCGGCCATAACCATTAATTTTATTATTGGCAAAACCACTTATTACACATGATAGGATTCTTGTTGTGAGCATCAACGTTATGTTGTGATGTAACAGCCTAACTACATCGGGCAAATTTTCTTTGTTTACTTCTTAATCTTCTCTTAATCAACCGCTTTCTCCTGAGGAAGGCATCTTTCACCATTGCCGATCTTAGTCTAGTTGAGAATATTGGCCGATCTTAGTCAGTCTATTTGACATGGCATTTTCGAAGATCGATGATATTGAGCAACACTCCAGACGTAGAAACCTTCGTGTATTAGATGTTGCTGAAAAACAGAAGGAGAATCTAGTTGAAACGATTGCTGATATTTGTGTAAAAAATTTACTCACCACCATTAATGATGACGATGTCTTTGCTGTGCATCGTCTTGGCCCGCGTAACTCTTCTGCTCCTCGCCCTGTAATAATGCGCCTTGCGTCAACTACAGTGCGTGATATCATCCTCAAGAACAGGGGAAGATTGCGACAAACCCCCTTCGTTATATTAGAAGATTTCACGACTAAACGATATCAGCTATTGCGCGATGCTAAAACGAAATTCGGTGTCCGCAACGCATGGATCTTCGGAGGTCGGATCTTCGTTAAGAATACATATGGGAAACCTATGCTTATAACGTCGGAAGAAGACTTTAATTTGATCCCGGACATTATGCAGTTCTTTGAATCTACACTTCCTTTTTTTTTGTTTTTATTATACTGGTTTAAATTTGCTGGTTCTCTCAATGTATAGATGATTCTATGTTACCATTGCTTTTGATATTTTTTTTCTATTTCTTTTTTTATTTATTTTGGTTGGTAATAGCTGATAATATTTAATAATGTCCTGTAATTAATTTTATTCTCTAGGATGCCTGATTACATGATATAAGTAATTTTATATGTCTGATTTGAGTGTTTTCTTAATGTCGTAATATTGGATTGGGTAAGCAAGTGCTGTGCCCGAGCTATATATAGCTTCAAACAATTTTTTGTATATTGCGCTTTTCGTTGAGTTTTACTTTTCATTTTTTTATTTTTATTTTATTTTTAATTTTCTTGAGACTAGCTGCTCTCATCGCCCATCTAATCCTAGTTGTTTGTAGGTTATCACAGTACATAACCGAGTGTTATCTGTAAGATGAATGGTACTAACTGTCAATTACCCTGTCAATAAGTTATGTTAATACTTTGATATTGCAATCTACTGATATTGATCGCAATTTGTCTATTTTTTATTTAAACTTGAAGCCTGGCTGCAAACTATCAGTCTATGCTGGCTAATCTTATTACTAATGCAATTAAACCTTCTATATTGATCCTAACTGAGACATGGAGCCGCGACCCGAATGATATTCCTATTAACCCCGACTATCAAGCGATATCAATAAATCGCAACACCAAACGTGGGGGAGGAATCTGCATATATCTTTCTAAAAAGTTTAGTTACATCACCATCCCTGCTTAGACATTAATTACTCTCGATTATGAGGCATTGACGGTAATGATTAACCGCCGATACACAATTTTATCTATTTATCGTCCTCCTACCGCAAATTTTGCAATCTTTTGTTCCTTCATATCTACTGCTCTTCTCGCTTTGCAGCGGGTTGGCGAGGCACTCATATTGATAGGAGACTTTAATATAGATCTGAATAAGTCATCTTCTTCGCTTAGCGCATTATTGGACCCAGTTTTGCGATCTGGTTTATTGCGTACCATCTTTTTCTATTCCCATTATTCAATGCAGCATCATTCATATTCAGCCATAGATGGTTGTTTTTCAAATCTAAATTCTCTGTTATTCGGGGGTGCTCTTGATATATCGATCAGTGATCACTTTCTTTTTTTATTAATATTCAATTGTAACACATCTTTAAAACAAACAACCAATGTCTCTTACTCTCGAATAGTTACGTCCAATCGAGTATTTGTATTTGAGTCTTTTCTAACGGCCACTGATTGGTCGGCAGTCCTTACCGTTGCTAACTGAACCCAATCAGTTGTTACGAAATTTTTTGTCGCATGTATCCTTAGGCTACGATCGTTACTTTATTCGAATACCAACTAAGATCATCGCTGACTAGACGACTTTAATTCGTAACGCTTGGATAACTCCATATATCTTAAAGTTTACTAAAAAGAAAAATGCGCTGTACTTAAAATATCGTAGAAAACCTACCTCCATATTACGGAAGGAATTTAAGGATTTTTCAAATTATGTTAAGTGCTTAATTAACCAGGTAAATCAAAGTATTTTTCCACCCTATTTCAGCGTCTGCATGCAGCAAAAGATAAGTGGCGTGTGTTAAAAGGCTTATCTCGTGGTACTGCACATGTCAACAAACACCCTGTTGAAGTTACCACGTCAACCCTGACTGAGTTTTTGCAGACTGTACCACCATACCTGCACTTTAATTCTTCGCTGAATGTCTCAGCTACGTCTTCTGGCTTCTTCGCAATGCCAACTACCGAGGAAGAGGTATGTATGGTGATTTCACAATTGAAACCCACTACTAATCCGGACCCTTTAGATCTAGGAGCTGATATTATTATCGCAGTTAAAAAAGCTATTGCTTCGCCACTAGCAGCTATATTTAATAGTTCCTTTTCTTCGGGTGTCTTCCCTTCTCTCCTAAAATTAGCCCGAGTCACCCCGATATTTAAAAAGGGTGATCCTACGTTGTACAATAATTATAGACCCATAACCGCAGTACCAATATTCTCGAAGATATTCGAAAAACTATTTTATATTCGCATTTCTCAACATGTTTATTTCAATAAATATATTAGTCCATGTCAGCACGGTTTCAGGCCAAAGAGAAAAATACCGATACGGGATGTTTCGAGTTATTGGAATTTATCTCTTCCGAAATGGCGAATAATAAGCTTGTTGCCGCCTTGTTTGTGGATTTTGCCAAGGCTTTCGATACGGTTTCTACTTCATATAATATACATGGTCTTCCTCTAGCTTGGATAGCCCATTTTTTACATGATAGGCAATACTTTTGGTATATTCTGGGAAGTCGTCTGCAGTAATTACTAGGAATTTAGGGGTACCGCAAGGCTCAATTTTGTCGCCACTCCTGTTTAATCTACTTATCAACGATCTCCCAGCTTTTTGTGCCCCTTTGAAAACTATAACGTACGCCGATGATGTTACCCTATTATTATCGAACACGAATACTAACAATCTTATACAAGCACTTAATGAGGCATTGCATAAATTATATGTTTGGAGTAATGATAACGAATTGAGCATCAATGCTGACAAAACAATGGCTATGTTCTTTTATCAGCGTAATAAGCGCAATGTCCCCATTTCCCCGCCTATTTACTTAGGTGGTCGTCAGATTGCTACTACTAAATCTTTTATATATCTGGGTTTAGTACTGATGCATGATTTATCTTGGGATTCACATATAGATACGCTTTTAATTAATCTCAACAGAAAGCAATGGTTGATTTCCAGATTATATTATCTTCCTCACAACATTCATTTGTTATTATACAACTCTTGGATTCATTCTAATTTATGCTATTGTATTATTTTCTGGGGATCAACCAGAGCCTTTAATCTTACTAGATTACTGAAACTACAAAAGTGGTTCTTGCGTACTTTATTAAACGTCCCAAAACGCTTTTCTGTCTCGCAAAAATTTGCACAAATAGGTATTTTAACAATCCGCGAGATATACAAGATACAAATTTGTTCTTTTATGTACAAAACTCAGAACGCGTTGTTGTAGATTACTACTCCAATAGTTATTACACTAAACCATGATTTGCACAATTATCCAACTAGGCAGGCTGGGGGCGTTTATTTCCCTGTATCTAGGCTTGGCTATCGTAACAGGAGCTTATCCTATGCAGGTGTTAAAATCTGGGCCACTATTCTGCCCACTATACGTACTTTGATGCCATATGCAATATTTCGTAGAGCATTAAAGGGTTACATCACGTCTCTATAATTGGTTAACAAGCATTGTCTTTTATATTTTTTTATTACTTTTTCTAAGAGACTTGATTATGTCGTTTTGTATAACTATCTTCACTTTGTCTTGTTGTAATTATATACTGGTTTCTGCCAGTGGACGCACTGACTATATAAGAATTACGAATTGTATTCTGCCGTTGTCCGAATTAATTTAAGGTTTAATGTTTCCATGATTAATTTCTAACGTAAATATTTTGCCATTGCCAGCAGTACGGGCCAAGTACACATGTATGCATTCGCTATCGCGTGTGTATATTCTGGGTATAAATTCTAAGATCAACTCTCTCTGTTCACATTACTCTGCAGATGTTTGGACATCACATTGCTACACTTTCTTACAAGTGCGATAGCCTAGTCGGTCTCGTATTCGAAATCATCGTTGTTCTCATGACCCGCTCGGTTCGCATGTACTCATCTTTCATTTTGCTCTCTTTGGAAGTTGTTTGCAATGTCGTCGTCTTTCTTGCACAGTTTCCAACGTTCTTCCATCAATGCATCTATATCTGTTGCTTTCGTATTCTTTCCTTCTGACTAAAATGTTCACCTCCTTAACATCGTACAATTGGGTGAATTTCTGTACATCTAATACATCTACAACTTCATTGCGAAATGGAAAGAACAATGTAACTGTCACGTGGATTAAGCAGAGTGAATGAGACAAAGATGCGAAACGATAAATAATAAAAAGAACTATTTTATTTAATTCAAAATAGAATAAAAATAAAGTTATTGGTATATCGAATCGCCGAGCTGTGGCGCTTCGATAAAGTTCTTGAAAAAAAGTTCTCAAATATTTAATTGGCGGTGGAAAAGTAAAATATAATATTCCTCCGATGACTTATCAGGTAGGTAGATTTAATACAAAAGGTAAGTCAGTCGTTGCTCTGGCTTATCCAATAAATATAGTCCGCACCCAATAATGACACGTTTGAGATTCAGTCCTGCAATCTGTTTACCCCTTCTGTTCGAAGTAGGATTAATAAGTTAGGATTAGAAATGGACTGCTCCAATCGCCGCTGGTGATTATGAAAAGTAGATTGTTGAAAACTAAGGGATGAAGGAGAGCCGCACGCACTGAGGCGAGGTTAACTCAGTGGCAGTGCGCGATCCTGGCGAAAACTTTTGTTTAAGTCCAAACGGCGTGGCACGGATACGTGAAGCTCTGGAAGTCCAAATAATCGACGAACAAGGCCGACAAAATAACCGACGCTTGAAGTTGTGGTTACAGCTCATTAGCCGACCGACGCTAAGTTCATGCGAAACTTTATGGTCGAAACCCAGATGATATGGACGTTGGCGCACGACGCGACGTAACGCTACGATGCCTGCCGAATCTCGAAGCTCGTTGCGAAGCTATCGTAGACGCTCGAGCTTACACGTGAAGATAATAAGCTGCTACTCCTTGTCGCTGCGTCAACGTCGACACCTCCTTTTAAATTCACTTGTCACAAAATATTAATTAATAGTTGAGAGAGAGACCTTCTTTCACAAAGGGCAACGTGCTCCGATGGGGAATATTTACTACACAAACCCAGACGCACCCCTTTCACTGAGAGCACAGAGAAATTCCCAGGACACAAATAAATATTAGACACAACACTTGTATCGCCACTGTAAATAACACCAATATCACAAATTAACCTCTTGCACCAGTAATAAGATATAACTTATATCACACACTATCACCTGCACTTTGTTTCGTCATAAACGAGAAACTAGCTCATTATCACGCATATGTATTTGACTGCCAGCAAAACACACACCGTAAACTCATAGAACAATTGGATGACACTCGTTAAAACAATGCGGAAGACAATTCACAGCGAGGAAATACTCCTCCCAAGCCGTTAAACACGTAGCCGCTGAGCGATTCCAGATACACGCCAATAACGTCGGCACTTCGTAGCAGTGCGATGGCGTCGTGCCGAAAAGCCGTACGAAAAAGTCTTTCCACACCCCGTTGTTTACGAATGTCTATTATTGTAATACTATGCCACGCTATACCACTCAAAGTAGCAAAGGTGTTTACGTAATTCAATGTCCTACCGTGAATTAATAGGAGTCCTTGCGTCAATTCGTTTTCATCCGCACGTGGCTGCTACTCCGCTCCAGCTGAAAACTCAGCTGCTGGAATTCGTCGAGTCGGGTTCGGCCTCTCCTCACGGGTTGACTCCGTTGTCTCCCCTTCGCTGTCGAGAATAATTCGTCCAATTGCTTGTTTCAAGAAGCTCTGCCATGGCCCGTCTTTGTCAGGAAAGTTAATGTGATGCCAAACTGCGTCATTATCGTTCTGACAGCAAAAATTGCTGCTCTCGCCGGCCATTGCTGCCGACGAGTCCGACGTCTCTCCACGGCTGAAGTTTTCGTAGTCTTTCCCCGTGTTTGGGAAGATCTCACTCATCCTCCTTGCTCGCCGCCGACGTTCTTTATCCTCGCCTTCGAGCATCGATTTTCCCGATAATTCGCTATCGTTCACTGCTCCTTCTGACCTCCTTTCATGCTGCCATAACACCTTCTGTCTCGTCTCATTCTCGCGTTTTCTTTCCGCTTTCGAAGTGGCTCTCCAAATCTTACGTCTTCTGCCTGCGTCATCGTCACCTTTCGGTTTCGAAGAGCTCTCCTTCTCCCGAAATCCACGTGACAGTAATCATTTCAGGCTTTTAATTGATTGTGTCATCGATGCTATAATGATGGTATCTAATCACTCTGTGCCAACATTTCTGCGTCTATATGTATTGATGTTTGAACTAAAAATGCCATAAGCTCTATCGTTTTCATTATCAGTATTTTGTTGTTCAGTGGCTATATGGCCATCTCTATCATCAACATCTTTTCTCTTGATATGTCTTATATTCATTACCGGTGTATACCATGCAATAAAATGAGCTAAACTTATGCTATCTAATTCTGCCGGTCTCTCATCATATTTTTGATTCATAGATTTAGCCTGTAGAATTTTCATCTAAATCTTCTTTGTCCATCACTGCACATCTCTACTTAGCTTTGTGTATCTGTTCTGGTAAAACGGTCGAAATGTTGCCGACTAGTCTACAAATGTGGATCATCAAGTGGTTGACGCAGAAGATAATACATACCGCGTTTTAGGCACACATCTGCAGCGTGTCTGATAGTTTTAAATTTGTTTTACAATGAATGCACACCATGAAATCATTCACATTGGACTGATGAAACTGATGGAGAAAACATATCACACAACCGTTATGTGGGTGCTTTAAGTCCTTCTCTAACCAAAATCTATTATAAACATTACATGAATATCTAAATTCATTGTTAATGAATATAAAACGAAATATGAATTCAGTCTCCCAAATTTTCGCATATATGGGGCTCCTTACTTAAATCATAGTTGATGAAGATGCTGTTAATGCTGACGGTTAAGGCTCGTTATGGACTTCCACTGGTTGAATTCTATCACTCCATGTAGAGAAGTTAATGCCATCAGATATGTTATATGCGTCGAACATTCAGTTATTGGCGCATTCGTATCCAGCTATACTTCATCTTGGCGGCGCGGCGTCTCAACTTTGAGGCGTTCCTGTTGAGCCCATTGACGCTCAACGACGGACATCCGGATCTTTTTGGATTCCCCATCTCTCGATCTATATTCCTGTGACGGTTTCTATAATTTTTCTCGTGTTTATTAGGCATAAATTTGGAAATTCTGTAATTTTTGCGAAATGTCCACACTTCGAAGGCCGATATCTTAGACACTATTAAATATTGAAGTTTACATTTTAAGCCATTTTATAAAGCGTAGAAAGATAAAACAAATGACACCTCAAACGTCGTGGTAGCACAAAGGAATCCGGAGCTAGACTAATTTATTATCCGCCATAGAGCAGAATTTCTGACTCAACTTTGCACTGCGATTGCGTCAGCCAATGAAGTCAGCACGAAATCAGTGATGGTTTAAAACATGCTTTCTTCTATACTCTATCGAATGCGATATCGTTCATTCTTCTATCATTAATAGTTTTCACGTTATTAAACTTTTCGTGCTCAACACTATTTAAGCGTGGCATCCTAGTCTCGAAACGTAAGACACTATTCTACGTCAAACGCAATTTAAAAAATTATTAAATTGGTAATTTATGACTACCATGTCACCTTTTTGTGACTAAATTACTGAAATTCCCCTTGCTTATGCTGAGTAGTTCATTGGTGGATGTGCCACACAGTTAAAAAATTGTAAAAATGTCAGAAATATCTGCTACCATAAACACGATTTGAATGTAAAGTGCAGCTGGTCTTTTTCTGAAACCAGCCATTCCAAATTTCCAATGGCATTGGTCGCCCTGTTAAAATACTTGTCACAAAAATTTACAATGCATTTCAGTTTTCGTTGTTTCAAAAGATGAAATAGTAAAACTTAGAAATTTTCTTTTTCCATGCTTTGAAAGTGCAAAAACAGTTCCTGGAACATGATCTATGCACCACATTAGACCACTATCACCAATCTAGATTGGAGCAAAAAAGGCTAAATTTTGATACTTATTTTAGTATCATGCATGCACTTTGCCATTAATGCCAGAATGCTCTGTGCGGCCCAACTTCAATGTTGCATGTGCATATGACTCTTCTTGGTACTTGGGGATTTTTGACAAAGTGAATGGGAAAGAAGATGTTACAGTAAGGTTCATGCATCCTCATGGACCATCCCCATCCTTCTATTGGCCTGATAAGGATGCTTATGACGTTGATTCATTCTTTGATATTCTAAGTGAAATTGATTTCACCAGAGCAACAGGATGCATTTATTCTCTAAGTAAAGAGTCTTCCAGATTAGTGGAAGTAAAGTAGTCCTGTTAGAAATTGTGAAATATTAAATGTGAATCATTAAAACATCTATCACATGAATAAATCTGCATGAACTTGAATGCAGATTGCAGCATCAGCATTTTGTGTAATGTTGATATAGTATTGATTTTTGAGAAAGTGTTCAAATACTATAAACAAAACTCTAAGAATAATTGCATTGAATTAATTCAGTTGTGACACAGAAGTTACCATTGTAACAAAGTTAGTGTTCATATCTAATGTAATGTATGAGTACATTTTATAGTTTGTAATTTTGTTTTATATTTTATTTTTGTTGCATTTGTATATTTTATGCTCATTTATTTTGTTAATGTTTCTTCTGCAGTTAACAGCATTTCTATTAAGGATATTGTGAGAATATTAATGATACTGAATGGAAATTCATGACGAATTTTTTGTGAGTACCAATCATTTCTCAAAATTAATTTTTTTGTGATGAAACTTTACTATTTGCAGATCACTTTCTAATTTTTTCAATGATTTCAGAGGGAAATTAGTCCAATTTTTTTTAATATAACAAAAAAAAATAAAATTAATCTATAATAATTTATATGGCCAATTTTTTCATGTTTTCTTAAACTACATGTCAGAAAGATTATTCAGGGAAAAATTTGTCAACCTACATTTTTCAATTTAAAAACTGCAGCCAATTTTCAAATTTTCACAATTTCCTTTGAAGTAACAAATGCATCAAACCTTCTGAAATTACTACCAACAGTATGTATATAGAGCAATAAAAATTGGCAAAAGTACAATAGTACAATAGCAGTAAATAAAATCTCAATTCTCAACTAGATATTGGGCTTCATGGCCTGGGTGACTTGACAAGGAATGACCCTAAATTTAGGAGATCTGTAGTAGATATAATACTTTCTTGAATAATAATTATTTAGAAACTAGAGGGAATAATTATGTAAGTGGTTGTGTAGCTCATAAATAGTGTATGAACTCCTTAATGATGGGGAAAGGGTATTTTTGTCAGACGATTGTTGTAAATAATATAAGCGTACAAATGGTTTCTTTTTTGCATTGAAGTGTTATGCTAAAGTGTTTATTATACAGGGTGTCCAAAAAGCCTGGTAGCATGGCATGTATCTCAGTATACCTGATAGGCGAGACTGAAGAGTGTGGTTTATATGTAATAGGGGGATGGGGAATTCACTGTGGCACTCAAAAAGTCAAAGTCAAATTTGAGTGCGGCAATGAATCCCCCCCCCCCCCCAATAACTATAAACCACACTCATCAGATCTCATCTATCTGGCAGCTTTGAGATATCTGCCATGTTACCAGACTTCTTGTATATAGATAACCATTCTGCCATGTTACCAGACATCCTGTATATAGATAACCATTCTGCCATGTTACCAGACATCCTGTATATAGATAACCATTCTCATGTTGCAAGTCAATATGCAGCAGTATATATAAATATATTTCTATACGATATAGAAGAATATACTTTTAATTATATAATTTCTGTTAATTACTGATACACTGATTGGAAGAAAGTAATCGGACACCTCGCACAGTGCGTTTATTTGCTTTTATTGATAACAGCTAATATCCTGTCGCCCCCCCCCCCCCCGCGGGCACGGCAGCCACTCTCCAGGGCATGCTTTCCACAAGAGTACGTACGACCCCCACAGGAATCTCCCACCAAATGTCCCGTACAGCCGTCCACAGTTCAAGTAGTGTTTTGGGGAGTGGGCTACTACCCCTCAACCGACCTTGGTACAGGCATGGCTCTAGACCTTAGGTTTGTCAAAGGGTTGGGAGAACGGAATTGTCCAGGATGGTAGTGTAGTCCGTAGCCCTCATGGTGCCTTCCACTTTCACTACCGGGCCTATGCCACACCACGAAAAACAGCCTCACACCATAATTCCTCCTCCGCCGAACTTCACTGTTGGGATGATACACTCAGGAAGGAGCCGTTCTCCATGTAAACGCCACACCCAAACTTTGCCATCCGATTGAAACAATGTTAAGCGGGATATATCGCTCCAGAGAACACGTTTCCAGTCCTCAACGGTCCAATCTTTGCCTTCCCTGTCCAATTGCAGTCTGTTCGTTTTGTTCGCTGGTGTGACTAGCGGATTGTGGGCTGCTGCTCTGCCGTGATAGCACAGCATGTGGGCCTCCTGTCGGAGGGTCTTGGTGGATACGTGGCATCCAGATGCCTGCTGGAATTCCCTGGAAATGGTGGTCATCGTCGAACGTCTGTTCTTCCGTATCTCCCGCTGCAGCACCTGAAGGTCCCTGTCGGACAATGCGGGTCGACGACCAGGCCTTGGTGCATTCGTACAATGTCCATTGGTCCTGTACGTCTTCAGCACATACGCCACTGTTAATTTCGGGTGGTTCCGGCTGCTGGCAATCTCTCGTATGGATGCGCCTTGGAGCGACATTCCAACCAGGACACCTTTTTCCAACTCTGTCAGCTCCGCCTGATGACTATCTTTGCATCATACTGCATTTCCATACAGTAGTTGCGCGTGTGGTAGAGGATAGGTCCATTTTTTGCCAGGTGGATTGTTGTCCAATTACTTTCTACCAATCAGTGTATGTGTTATTTATATACGTGTATGAGAATTTATAATTGCCCTTTGTAATATTTGAAATATTAATAAATTTCAAATTTAAAGCTCCATGTTCTAAATGAGCTTGAAGCAATCAAAGCAGAATCTGCTCTTATCACAAAACTATAGCAGTAAATAATTACAAAAGAAGCTCAAGGTGTCACGTGGATTTCGTCAGAGAGAGCGATCAGCGAAAGTGAAAGAGGCTGATGACGTGACGACATTACGTAATCGTGAAGGAGCCACTCCGAAAGCAACACGTGGTGAGAAGGAAAAAAGTGGTCAGAGAGGATCTTCGCCGAGGAATGTGGAAGGTCGAGGAATCGACACCGCTTTCCCTCTGAGGAAAATTTGGAGCATGCCGTTCGGCAGAATAAACGTGGGAGACGTCGCAGGAGAGACGGAGAACGTCCTTCCATGGCAAAGCAGACAGCGACGGAATTTTCGCACGGTGGACGACTCGACAGCGAACAGGGGATAGCAGCCGGCGAGGAAGTGAGCACCCATCATATACAGGTGGAAAACGAGCAATTACCCGTTTTCGCTTCGGGATTAAACGACGAGGAATGGCGGAATCGCCTAACGAGGGCCATTGAGCGTATTCTTACGGAGCTGTGCATAGAGACAAGCCCCGACGACGCCCGAGGACAGAGCGAGATAATATTGCTGACTTCTCGTGTCCCGCCGTCAGCTAATAGACCGTCCCCGACGGAAGAAAGAGAAACCAGCTTTCTATGTCTAATGTTCGCCAGGTACGAAATAACATTAATCTCTTATGAACTAAGTTATTTAAGCTCTGAAAGAGCAGCGTTAAACGTTACCGTGCTCAATACGAATATCGTAGTGTCGCATATTGAACTGTATCGGAGTGCCTTTACTGACGATGCCATTGGACTTAACGTCGGAGATTCGTTTCTCGCGATATATCCCTTTTCTCTCGGCGCCTATTTCCAGAGAGGAGCTGGGGAATTTATTCAACTTTAATGTTCGTTTTTGTGTTTCCTACGTGAGAGAGCTGTTGCTACGTTTTTATGTTTCCTACACTTGGAAGCCTGGAGAGGTGTAATTTAGTGGTTTAAATGACGGGTCGGCTTGTCCGCGGATTAACTACAGAATCCTTTCCGAGCTGGTTATACATTTCCTCAATTTTGGATTCTAGCTCCAGTGGTGCGTTTCCCTAGCTACTCAGCATCAACGCAGTTCGTCTCCAAAAGAGGTAGGCCAAGTCACTGCTGTGCCTGCTGCGTTATATTAGTAGTGGTGTTTACTGCTATGAGTGCTTTTGTGTGTATCCAAGATCTGGTTGTCTATAATCCGATCCTTTAATGAGAAATAAATGATCAATATTTCTTTAGTGCGTCATGTGAGCAATTTTGAGGTGATTATTACTTTTGTGTTTGTGAGTGGGGTCATGTACAGTGTTCGCCCTATGGTGTCTAAAATCATATTGTGCAGAAGTTAATTAGCTAAGTTTTATTGAATTATACTTACTCGGCTGAAAAAAGTGCTAGGTGCCAGTGCTGTTAAAGTGCTTCCTCTATCGTCTTTCACTCTTTCTCAATAGTCTGTTAACTCATTATCTCCAGTTACTGGTCATTTTTAAAGATTTTCAAGAAATTGTTAAGTACTAAGAATTCTTTTTTCTTCTTTTTGCATTGTTGGTCATGAGATATTTCTCATTAAATGCCTAGCAAAGGTACCCGGCGTTGCCCGGGATAATTACACTTGGATGTAAACAGAACAATCTCAAAAAATTAAATTAAATTTTGCAATATCTTAAAAATAAACACATGAAAATGCTTAGAATTAATACAGTAAAAAATTCGAAAAAAATCTTTTTAAAGGCTCACAATGGATGGACC
>JAHWFO010041987.1:99228-116244 GCA_023313115.1 Rhysida immarginata | reverse complement strand
AAATTGAAATGATGTGTCATGAATGAATATATTCTAATATTAAAGATAGTTGAAATTATTTCAAAGGTACGTGGTTTAATGGTATCATTATGGTCCATTTGAAACTTCCAATGTTAAAATAGGGCCGTTTAAAAATATAGTTTCGCGGATGGTTTAGTTTAACTTTTCGGTACTTGGCTATGTCATTCCTTAATGGTTTATTATTTACAAGTGTTTATTATTAAGTACTGAAAGGTGCTTTAGGCTATCAGTGTGGGGAAACGTATCTGTCTGTCTGTCTGTAACTCAAACTCCTCCGAGGCTATGAAATATTTTATAAATATGTTTTCGTCAGTCGATGAGTATGGTTCATGGCACGAACCTATCACAAATATTATCTAAATTCGTTTATTGGCAAGTGCACAAGTGGTACCTCTATTTTCCCGCCAAGCAATTTTAAATGGGAAGATATATTAAGTAATATATCAAACAAATCGTAATGGCGAGATAGAAGCGGTTATTCATTACTATTTTCGTCAGTCGAGAAGGATGGTACATGGCACCAAACAATCACAGATGTTATCTAATTCTGTTCAATAGCACGTGCACAAATGGTACCTTCACGACCCCACCTAGCAATTTTCAATGTAGAGAAATATTAAGTAATATGTCAAACAAATCGCACTGAAGAGAAAGAAGCGAATATAAATTACTATCTCGGCCAATTCACTAATATGGTTCATGAAATGAACCATTTTGAAAATGCTTGTAATTGAAACATTGGCAGGTGCTCTAATGGCACCCTCAAAAATTTTCAATGATAAGATATGGCATATAATATATCAAAAAAATTGTCATGATGTATCATGAATGAATATAACGTAAAATTAATGACAATCCAAATTGGTTTCAAGGAACCTGGTTTAGTGGAATCATTCTGGGTTAGTGAAACCATTATGGTTCATTGGAACTTTCAATGCTAAAATAGTGCATGTAATATACAGTAGCGCTCAAAAAATAGTACACTTTATGTTTTATCATTATAACTTCTAAAGTATTGAATTTTAATTAAAGAATTTGTAATAATATATAGACTGCATAAACATTTGAATATTGAAAGAAATTCAAACGCTTTAGAGTTAATTAGTATTTGAAGACTCATCCATTATTGATAGAGGTGAGTTCATAAAATAGTACACACTGAGTTTTATGTAGATTTTTCTCATATTGTCTATATTGATGTTGACATTTTGCTGTTGCTGACAATATTTAACATGTCGCTTTGAGTTCATCTGCCATCTTCGATAAAAAAGCACATTATAGATGCAATCAACAATGGCAACTCGTACACCTCAGTTTCGGAGCAATTTCAAGTTCCAAAGTCCACGGTGGCAAGAATTTTTCAGCGTTTTCGCACGCAAGGATTGTAACTCGTAAGCCAGGGTCGGCCGACCAAAATCAACAATTCCACGAGAAGATAAAGTCTCGATACGGCTGTCTAAGGGTGACCCGAAGAAAACTGCAATTGACCTTAATAACGAAATGGCAACCTTCCATAATGTTAACGTTAGTGTGAGTACCACGAAAAGATGTCTGAGGGATGCAGATTTGTTTGGCAGATGTCCCGTGAAAAAACCTTTGATCTCCAAGAAGAACCGGATAGCCCACCTCAAATTTGCCAAAGATCATTTGAAGTGGACATCCAAAAAATGGAATAAAGTGCTTTTTAGTGAAGAATCGAAGTTTTTACTATTCGGATCTGATGGTATCCAGTACGTACGCCGTCCAGCAAACCATAGATTTTATCCAAAATATCAATTACCAACCGTTAAACATGGTGGAGGATCCACTATGGTATGGGGTTGTTTCAGTCATAAAGGGGTAGGCCCGCTGATAAAGATCGATGGAATAATGGACAAAATAGTATATAAGAATATCTAAGAGCAACATATGCTTCCTTTTGCCAAAGCAAATATGCCTCGTGGATGGATTTCTCAGCAAGACAATGATTCCAAACATACCGCTTGTGTGGTCAAAGACTGGTTCAAGTCAAAGAAGGTACAAAATCCTATTGAGCATATGTGGGAAGAATTAGACCGCAGCTGCAAGCCACAGAAAGCACGAAATTCACTGGAAAAATTTGAAATTTTACGAAAAGAATGGGAAAAAATTCCAATGGCCAAAATCACTAAACTAATTGATTCAATGCCAGCCCGCTACAAAGCTGTTATTGATGCAAAAGGTTTTGCAACAAAATATTGATCTGCTAACTCTTTTTTTTCATTGTATTTACTTCATTTTTGGGATTTTTTTTGCGTGAGTACTATTTTATGATTTTTGTATTTTGGCAGTTTAATGGTGTCCTCGCAAATACAAATAACAGTGACCTTATTTCTAGTTTTTCTTTTGTATATTTATATAGATAATATGTATACAAAGTTTAGTTATATGTTCTTAATTTTTGAAAGTATTATAGCAATTAACATGAAAGTGTACTATTTTTTGAGCGCTACTGTATCAAAGGACTTTTAAAGAGATGTCATGAATGAATATAACGTAAAATTAATGATAGTCCCAATTGGTTTCAAGGAACCTGGTTTAGTTGAACCATGATAGTTTATTGGAACTTTCAATGCTAAAATATTGCATGTAATATAACAAACAACTTGGAATGAGGTGCCATGAATGAATATAACTTAAAATTATTGATAGTCCAAATTGGTTTCAAGGAAGCTGGTTTAGTTGAACCATGATGGTTCATTGGAACTTTCAATGCTAAAATATGGCATGTAATATATCAAACGACTTGGAATGATGTGTCATGAATGAATATAACGTAAAATTAATGACAGTCCAAATTGGTTTCAAGGAACCTGGTTTAGTGGAACCATTATGGTTCATTGGAACTTTCAATGCTAAAATATGGCATGTAATACAGTATATCAAGCAGCTTGGAATGATGTGTCATGAATGAATATAAAGTATAATTAATGATAGTCCAAATTGGTTCAAAGGTACATGGTGTAATGGTATCTTTATGGCCCATTAGAAACCTGCAATGTTAATCTAGGGCTGTTTAAAATTATAGTTCCGCGAATGGTTTAGTTTAACCGTTCGGTACTTGGTTATGTCATTCCTTAATGGTTTATTATTATTTACAACTGTTTTTTAATATTTACAACTGTCTATAATGAATTTTTGAGATTTTTCCCTCTTCTGATTGTTTTTGGCCTAAACAATTGCTCCCAGTCAACAATTGATTTAAAGTTGCATTTCAATTGCACATTCATTTTGAATGGGCATGTGAGTGAAACACGTGGATGTTTACAACCCTTAAGTACAAATTTTTCCCGCTAGAGGGGCGCTATTGCAGCGCACCATGCGGGTATCTTGGAGCGTCCATGAGACTTTTCAAATTTTAGCTGATTCACACATTAACAACAAGATGATTGCACGTCTGTTCGCTTGCACGTATCTCCGTAGCCGTCGTTCACCTCTGTCATCTAAGGCACTTGTTACGCCGCTGATATTGGATATTTCCATTCTGCCATGCATGGTACACTATCACCACAGCGGCACGTTAACAGTTCACAATACTAGCCGTTTCGGAAATACTGCCGCCCTTGGCTTGGAAGCCGATGATCATGTCCTTTTGGAGGATAAATCGCTATGTTTCGCCATAACCCCAACAATTGCAATGTTTTCTGCTTCCCTCTGACACCCTTTCTATATCCCCCCCCCCCCACCTCTGTTACTGGGACGTACCTTCTGGACATAATTATTTTCCGCTAATGCTGAACGTAGGAGGTGTCACAATAATGTGACTGGACTATATATAAAACTTCAATGAAACGTCGTAATAAATACCTCTAACTTTATTTATATGTTACGCTCATATATGGCGATGCTTTCTTTCAATTTATCTTTTAACGTAGTCTATTACACAATCTTCTTTTTTTCAATTCAAGTTTTCCTGAATTTTTTTTATTCTTTCTTTTCTTTGCCGTTTCTCCTATTCACGTTTTTGTAAAAATGGTTTAACATATTCTTACAACAAGCTATTTTGCTGCTGGACAGTTATCTGCTGAACATCTACTCAAATATTGTCTGTCTAAAACAACGAATAGCCCGGGCAACGCAGTAAAGAAACGCAACGAATTATAGGGTAATTCAGCCAGTCACCCATAAAAATTAAACATTTTTCCAGAAACTAAAATTCGCAAGCCTGTTTCCAATAACCCAAGATTTTTTGAATCTTACTTTCAAATGTTAATATTCCACATGAATGTTCGCCGACGTTAACTTGACTGGTGAATTCATCATGTTCAACTGTGCAAATAAAAAACATGAAATGTTGAAAAAGTTGATTATATAATTGAACAAAGGCGACAACCGAAACAGTATATTAACCCAGTAATATGGTACTTATCTAAAGTCTCGTGATAAGAAAAGATTAAGCAAACACGTACTTACAGAGCTCGACTGTTATCTGAACAAGGCGGATTTTAACGCTTTCGTCTAACATCCAAATCCACCATCTCTCGTCGAATTTAGCTGAGAAATTCTCACATGTGCTATTATCTTTGTCGACTGTCTTGCTTAAAATATCCGTAGTAACAACTCCGTTCGGAGCGCTGATGAAACCTTAAAACAATAAGAGACAGACAGATAATTTAATTTCAAACAACCGCAGGTATCATTATGAAAAAACTAACTAATTTTATTTAATTTATTTTGATACTAATATCCCAGACGTGATAGTTATACGTTGATTAAGACGTTGTTTTTCCTCCTGTGTATTCTGTAAGTAAGCGTTTATTACAACCCAATAAATATAGATCGTGAGCTCTATTATATTTTTATCCTATTCATATAAAAAATTAAATCTTTTTTTATATACGCTTTTATTTAGCTTACTTTTCTGTGTGTCTGTCCGGATCAAATCTTGTAATCAATATTAAACCAACTTCCCGACAAGCTAGGGAACTGAAACTTGATACACATGATCGATGACAATGCATGTTAAAGGAAAATTTTTTCATATCTGTTCACTAGAACGCGTTCTAGGGCGCAAATCCATTTTAGTCGTCCCTCTACAAGTCGTCCATCTATAATCTTCATTTTGGTCTTAAATGAAAGGTCTTGGTCTGCAGATTTGTCAAATTTAATTTTTGTGTCCATTAAACAATAAATTTTTAGCATTAATTTGCAATTAAAAATGCTTACGTAGTCAAATCAAACAATCCTCTCCACAATGATGTCACAATCAACAACTTTGCTACCATTGATGATCAGATCAACAACAATCACATAAACAATTAATAACGATGACATTAGACAACAATATAGGCAAAAACAGATGGAGATGGGTTGATTACCGTCAAATTTTAACGGGAATTATCTAGTCTATATATTTAAGTTAGAAGGATCATGCTTTCGACAGTTCGTTGGTGAAAACTACTGCATCTATAAACTTCATTTTTGGTCTTAAATGAAAGGTCTTAGTCCGTAGATTTCTCAAATTTAGTTTTTGTATCCGGAATTATTATTAATTAGCGGTAATTTACAATTCAAAATGCTTCCGTAGTCAAATCAAACAATCCTCTCCTCAATGACGTCACATTCAACAACTTTGCTACATTGATGATCAGATCAACAACAATTACATAAAGAATAACGATGACAAACAACTAGATAGGCAAAAACAGATGGAGATGGATTGTTTACCGTCAAATTTTGACGGGATCTATCGAGTGTTTTATTATAATATCTCTTCAAGCCGGCGACAAAAATTACACGATTACAAGATTTGACCCAGACAGACACGCAGAAAAGTAAGATGTATCATTAGAACACGAACCAGTGAACCGATTTGAATAATTTTTCCTTTAACATGCGTTATCTTCGATCCTGCTTATGTGTGTGTCACGTATTATAGATAATGAGGGATGAAGACTTTGTTTGGTAACAAAAGTGAATTTTAATTGGATCAAAATAAGAAATAAATACAATTTAAATGTAACTGAAATTTAGAAAGTTCAAATACAGCTCGTAATTAATTCTGGAACGGATCTAATGAAGTGAATGGATGTACGAGTCGTTGTAAAGTCCGGTCGGGGCGCACTGTTCCTTTGTCGTGATAAAGAGTTCCTGATAAGATATCGGAAATGAACAAGCATTAAGAATACGGTTGATTTCAAAGAAACACTACAAACAAACACAAACGTTCAAAAAGGATTCAATCGGAAATGTCACAATCGTTACACTTATGAAGATCTTGCAAATCTTCAACCTTATCTCGCGCGCTTACCCTATCATGCATGCGGGCCCGCGAGCAGAAAGGGATATCGCGACGAGATTTGCTCGTGGCATTCCGTTATGTAGAGGAATGGAGGATTTGGTTGATCTGGCGTGGCTGTAAGCCGAAGACTTCAAAGGAGGTTCAGTGTGCTCCAGGACAGTGTCGTCTGTTGACGGGCTAGGGTTCGTTCCATCCATAGTAGTTCCGACTCGGTGCGTATTGGAATGAATGGCGAGGAAACCCTTCTGTTGCGTTGGCAGCTTTAGTCATAAGCGTTAGAATTTAGCATCCGGTATAGCACTTGCCTTCTTTGATGTCTTCTCCTATTTCTTGGAGGACGTAGATAACTCTGAGTGCTGCAGTCTTCCATCGCGTGGCTGCTGGCAGTCGTCCCCTTGAAAGAAGTGGCCTTGGTTCCTTCATTGAAGTCTTGCCTCCTTCTTGGTCCGCTATCTGGAGAATCACTCAAGCCAGTCTTCTTTTCCTCTTCTGTCTCAACTATTATTCCTCCTTCGCTCCGCCTTCTTCGCCTTCTTCGCCTTCTGTTTTGCATAGCCAATGGCATGCGGGGAGAAACACTTTATCTTCGGGGATGTTTCTGCTAATGACGCTCTCTTTGTTTTTATTTTGAAGCTCCACGTGCTTTACTTGCGATCGCTGCTGTGATCGAGCGTCCGATCGTCGTGACAGTATGTCAAGTTTCAGCCTCCTAGCTTGTCAAGTTTCAGTTCCCAAGGTTTAATATTGATTACAAGATTTGACCCGGATAGACACACAGAAAAGTGAGCTAAATAAAAGCGTGTAATAAAACAAGGAAAGTGTGGTTTGAAAAAAATCCATTTTTCCCCTTAATTCTTGTTTTCTACACAGAAGCGAACATTCGCTTAGTTTCAAGCACGCCACAGTTTATGACAACATTTATAAAATCGCTAATAATTAAAGCAATTGATTTAAATTTAATAAGGCATACGTTTGTTCTAATTTTAGTTGTTTCAGCCGTGCAAACTTTTCCCATATTTCGCTGTTTTCCAGCCAAAATCACTAAAACGGGCGAATTTCCACTGGCGTGTAGAATTTTTGAAGGCACTATTATTGTGACCAGTCGCTGCACTTGTACATAACTTTTCCACTCTATTGCTTAGTTTTACTTTGCGAATTAAGTTGTGATGTTCGAATAAATCTCCCATCACATTTTTTTAGGGCAATAAAATGAAATAATATAAACCTCAACATGTTATCTGACTTGCAGCCATTAAAGTTATACTACATTTCAAATCTTGATAATTTATGATTATTTAATTTCTATTAGTGTTTTTTTTTGAGCCGGGCAATATTATTAATAATCTTATTTTTTTTTAGTACAGTATTTTATAGTAGGTAAAATGAAAGTTGTTTTTTACTATTTCTTTTCTGGCTGTCTGTCATTTGAACTATATGTTTATTTTTTTTACTTTGAGCAGATTTTTGAAATATTTCAATTGTAATACTAATTAGGAAAAATAATGTGTACACAATCACTTATAATCATTTACTTGTAGACATTTTCTTATAATTGTTTATTTGTAAAATGTTTTCTTTTGCAAACTAGAGCCAGTTTACTTAGTAGTATTTCGCTTATAAGCATTTACATTATAGAATTTTTGTAAATGTTTCTTCAGATGACATTTCCATTGTTAATAATTGCTTTTGCAGTATTTATACAAGGATCCTTTGAATTTAGAAATTTAAGTAATTTAATAAGATTAAATTGGTATAATTTTTCTTTAGAAAGCTTAATATCATTTTATCAACAATGTCCATGAAACATAATGATTGTTGTCATTTCTTTTGTTGTTCTATAATTTACATAATCATGCTCTGAAGTGTGCCTTTCTATTGTCGCCCCGTGCTAACCGTGTGCTTCTTGACTATTGCCCGAAGAGCAAAAAGTTGTTAACTTTTGAAAATTTCTTCACTACTCTTTCACCCTTCCTTTTGGCCATGATGCTAACATGAGGCTCCTCCATCTCCATGGTACAGACCGTACATCGTGTGCGAGTAGAGTTTGTAGTGCGTTTGCCCCCTCCCCCCTGATGTGTCCTGGGGGAGGTCTTCTCTTTTTTTTTCCCTTTGAACTTTTAACATCATCACCATGGAACGCATGGTGATCATGTGATGATGATGGCCGATGGTCCGTTCACCACTGGCGCATTCATGAAGGGGTTGTATGCCCGTACAGGCATACCCCCTGTTCTTCTGTCGGTTTTCCCGCTGTTTCGGTCCTGCAAAAGCTTTCCTCCACTGAGTGGGGGATACTTTGCAGGAACCGAAATGTTGCTGAGCAAATAGTAGAATCTGACCAAGTAAAAGTTGGCCAGAATACTATCCACTTGTTTCATGCAGACCCCGGACATCTCGCTGTCCATGTCCTGGGTGCCTCACCGCTGATGGCGGAATCATACCTGAAGGACTACATGTCTGACTACAGGGAGGTGCTTCGAGTGTTCAACCCAGAGCACTCCGACTCCCCTCTGCAGAAAAATGGTGACATTTTGTTGGACATGCGCCTTCAGAAAGACATTCCTGACTCCCTTGTGTTGCACGGAGAACGTGTCTTCGTGTTCTACAAGGGCCAGAGGCAGTGCTGCTGGTACTGCAAGAAGTACTCCCACGTCCAGAAGGACTGTCCTCTCCTGAAGAAGTGCTACTTCTGTAAGAAAATCGTGGACAAATACCATCAGTGCCCGGAGAGAACAGGTGCACCACCAGCAGCCCCAACGCCACCGCCTCGAGGGATGTCGTCCCAGCAGCCAGCAGTGATGACTTCACCGGCCAAGTCAACTGAGCCTAGCAGAGTGAATATGCCTCGTTCTACACCAAGGAAAGCGAAGGCGGCCCCACTATTTTCACCTCTTTCACCGAGATTATCGCAGGCGGCCCCACCATCGTCGGCTCCTTCTTCACCAAGGAAATCAAAGACGGCTCCACCAACATCGCCTCTTCCTACGACTCCTAGGATGGAGATGCTGCCTCCCACTTCTCGTCCACCTTCGCCTGATGTTTCCCCGATGGTGGAAGACTGCTACTCTGCAGAAGTCATCTTAGACGATTCGTTGTGTTCCGAGTCGGTGTTAGCTGCGGAGGAATTTCCATCTCTTCTTCCACCTGCACTTTCATCGGCATCGCAGCTTCTACGAATCGTGTGTGCGCCTACGCCTGCAAAAATTTCTTCCTCTGCTGGGACCTCAAAGCCATCAGGGCCAGCTCAGTGGGATGTTCTTAGCCCTCGCAAGAAAAAGGCCCGACGTCATCGTAGCAAGAGGGACGGGATTCCTGTGTCCTCTTCATCTGAAAGAGAGAGCTGCGTAGACCATCATCATCGCAGCCCCTCTTCCTCTTCGGGACGTGCTCGTTCCCCTAGACGGAAGACTTCTAAGCCTCCTCCCTCGTCGGTGAAGCTCAAGTCTCCTTCAGATACAGGTCAGCCCCCGTCAGCTTAAATTCGCAGTGAAGGTCTTTTCCCTAATCGTTCGTTCCCTTGGCTCGTCCTTCAAGCAATCGGTTTTGTCATCATTCGTTGCCCTGTACAGGCCAGATATTCTCCTTCAAGACGTGAAGGTTGCTGCTTCGCAACAGCTTGCTAACCTCCTTGGCCTTCGCAGTCAATATCCATCTGCGCAGTTCTTCATCAACTCATCTTCGCAACTCATCTTCAACCCCTCCATTGTGGTGTCGAACTGCGTCTTTGACTATGAGTGCAGGATAATTTATTTGGACCTCCTGCTACCTGGTCTCAAATTCCGATTGCTTAATGTGTACGCCCCGTGTTTATAAGCAGAGACATGGACATTCTTTGAAGACCTTGACTTTTACCTGTGCTCGTCCTTGCCTGCAGTGGTTGCTGGGGACTTCCAATTGCCATCCGGATGGCCGTCAAGAAGTCAAGAAGTTTCTGTCGATGGATGGCCGTCATCAGTCCAGCCCTGGATTAGATGGCATCCCATATTCATTCTATAATGCGACTTGGAAACTTCTTGGGGCTTTCTAGGAGCAAGTTTTCAATTCCATTCTCAAGGACTCTTCCTCCATTACGTCGGGACTCTTCCTCCAAGAATCATCTTGCTCCCCAAGGATCCTGAACTTGTCACCCAGTGGAGGCCTATTACTCTACCTAACACAGACTATAAGGTCTTCACTGGTGTGCTCCAACAACGGCTCAAATGCTTCGCCGACGAGTTCTTCGATCTGGGCCAATTCTGCTCCATTCCATTTCGCAGGATGTCCGACAACCTCATTACCATCAAGTGTGTTATGGAGGAAGCGTGTGTGCGCCGTCAGACTCTTGCCGTGCTAAGTCTTGACCAGGAAAAGGCCTTCGACAAGGTGAATCACGTGTTTCTTTTCCGAGTGTTTTACCATCTTCATCTTCGGAAATTTGCTACGATTATCTCAGCACTGTATGCTTCTGCCATATCATGCGTGGCGATTAATGGCTCTAATTCGCCTTTCTTCGAACTGTCCAAAGGCGTCAGACAGAGCTCCTATCTCTCCCCTGTTATATATATTCTATTTGGAGCCACTTTTACAATATGTTAATCGCCACCCAGATGTCCGGGGGTATGATTTGCCAGCCGCTTCCATCAACATCCGTACGCTGGCTTATGCTGATGACGTAGTTTTTTGCATCTGATACGTACTCCCTGGGCATCTATAAAGAATCCTTCGATCTCTTTAGCACTTCAAAGGGAAGTTCCATCAATCGCGTCAAGTCTAAAGGCATCGCTATTGGGAAGTGGACAGTGGACTATCTTCGATCCTTCCCAATAACATGGTGTGAGCAAATTACAGTGCTGGGATATGTTTTCTCCTTTTCACCTAATATGGACTCTCGTCATTGGCAGCTGGTAATTGATAAATGCATCGCCCGCCTTTGCAATCACTCTCGTTTTATCACCTCGATGTTTGCTAAGGCGAGGTTTGTCCAGACGCACGTTCTACCGATCTAGACGTCCAAGTGCCTGTTTGCTTTGCCATCTCCGTTTCATTTAAAGAAGGTGCGTAATGTGATAGTTGACTGGTTGTGGGGTTATTCAGCAGTCCGTAATACCATCCGTTCGGAGCTGCTGTTTATCCCCTTCGATGGGGGGAGGGGGGATTGGGCTTGCCAAACATCCGACGATACCTCATCGCGGCCAGAATGGCCGCATTGATTCGTGCCTTCCTCCTTCCTCCCCCCATCTGGGCCAACTTCTACTTTCTGCATCTGCGCTTCTTCTTGAAAGTGAACAAGACTACCTTTTCCGTCCATGCTGCCAGTGACGATCATTTCACGCTCGCCGGACTTTTACCATCTAGTCTGGCGAGATATGTCATCTTTCCTGTCTGGCCTTCGACAGCTCGACCCACAGGACTGGGGAAACCTCTGTCTATCTTGGTTCTTCCAGCAGTCTGACCAGGGTGCGACTTCTGACATTGTATGGTGGCACCCTGACTACCGATGGTCAGCCATCTTGAAGTCCGTTAAATCTCTCGCCTTTGAGAAGGCCGTCTTTAATTTTCAATGGCGCTTGCTGCACCATGGGTTCTACTCTCTCCAATGTCTACATCGCTGGGGAGTGGTCAGATCTGCTGATTGCCAGTTTTGCTGGTTGATTGAGACCGCTTCTCATGTCTTCTAGGAGTGCCCGTTTGCACAGTCCATTTGGGATCGTCTCTCTCGTCACTATCTTCTGACTGACTTTACCTACCAGTCAGTGCGATTTCTGATGGACTGCTCCACCGGTGCTGCGTACAAGCTGGACCTAGCCATTTCCATCGCCTTTATGAACAGAGAGCTTTGGCTGGTCCATCAGCAGCGATCTGCTGGTGTCCATCAGCCAGCCTCAGCCGTCTGGAGGAAGGGCGCCATCCATCTCAGGTCCTTCCTTCATCTTGAATGGCATCGGCTTGGCCCAGCTATGTTCCGGAGACGCTATTCATCATCTCAGCTTCTCTGCAAGGTCACTGGAAGGGATACGGACAACATCTCGTACTTTTTTTACCTTTCCCCTTGACTTCGATGACCGACCGGTGGGTGGACGGGCCTCTTTTTGAGGCGTTTGAATATGAGGTGCAGCCTTTGAGGGTGTACTCCTACAGCATGTGCGCCTGGGCACCCTGCCTGCTTTAAGACCTAAGGGTGCTCCAACAGCACATGAGGCTCCTCCATCTTCCATAGCCACTACCAGCGTTCAATCTTCACCTTGATGTTTGTCTGAATATTTCTACATAGAATAACTTCTTGATTACACCATTCCTTAAATATCCAGATATGTAAGCCTTTTTTCATTCTCATCTTCGTCCACTTCTGTCGAGATGGACATTTGTTTTTATAAGATTTGTCTCGATTCCCCAGTCAATCTCTTCTCCGGAAGTCATCTTCATCAATTATCCACTATGTAACGTAAAGTTTTCTGTCTGTTATGTGCTAGTCATGCCCATCATGACTTAAAATTAAATTTGTCAATTTGGACTTTTAACTTTTCTAAATTTATAAAAGTCATTTTTATGTAATTTCTTTTTTCTTATCTTCATTTTGGACCTCAATGTAATTCAAAATTTTCTTTCATCAATTTTAAAGGGGGGGGTTAAGTTTTTTAATTTTGGTCCCTTTGCATCTAACAAAATGGCTAAAGTGGAGTAGTAAAATAATTATTTTCAATTTTTGTATTTTCTGCCTTCCATTTTACTTTATGGAAAATGGTAAGGAAATTTGTCTATATACAGGCTTTCTTTTTATTATTTATTTTTAAGAATTAATTTTGACAACTGTGGGTGAATCAAGCATTCTTATTACTGTTAAAATTTTTGCATTTCATGCAAATATCTGAATCCTAAGCTTGATTAAGCTTAAATGAATATCAATTTTCTTTTTCATTTGTGGTGGCCACACAAGTGCTCTGAATTTTTTTTATGCATAACTATTGCATGTTTTCTCAATTTTACTCAGCAATTTTCATGTTGCTATGTTTTCAATAAATTACTTGATTCACTTTATGGGGATTAATATGTAAAAAGATTTGTTTTATAAAGCTTATCCTTTTAAAATATTAAAATATAAATTCAATTCTTTTACCATGCCTGCTGCTTATGTTTTCTTGTCTGCAAACACATTTTAACTGCATACAACTTTATTTAGCTTAATGTTTATTATTAGTCTTTTTCCAGCTTTAAAATAAAAAAAACAAAAAAACACAACGCAATCTCTAGTCTAAATGATGTTTGGATTATAAATTCACTATACTTTCCTTAATGATAATTTTCTCTTAATGTTAATCTCACTTATGTAGTGAGAATAGTTGATTTTGGTGAAAGTAACAATTTCTAAAGATCGGCCTCGGTGGCTCAGCGGTTGCGTGGTCGCCTCTGATGCCCGAGTACGCGGGTTCGATCCCGGCCGAGGACGACGAGGATTTTTCAGGGGGAAATCCTGAGATCACGCACTTCCTTCGGAAGGGAAGTAAAGCCGTTGGTCCCGTGTAGTCGTTTGCCGGTTGCACGTTAAAGAACCCTTGCGAGGCAAAATTTGCGGCCCCTATAACGCCGTCCTGAAATGACCATAGCAGTTGAAAAGGACGTTAATACCAACCAAACCAACCAAACCAAACCAATTTCTAAAGAATTTAATTGTTTTTAGTAGTCTCTTCTAATGCTTTAAGAACTTAAACTCAAGCTAATATTTTCAAAAGTTAACGTTTAAAAGTTGATAAAACAACTTTAAAATTTAAACTTTACATTTAGTGCTGTTAATTTAATTCCGGTTCAAATGTTGTTTAGATAAACCAAAACGTTACAAAGTAATGAGTCATGACTAGCTCGATCGAAACGCTGCTTCTTGGAATAACTTTGCTTTCAGAAATTCTAATCAATGTTCGGCTAACTACTGCTGTAATAAAACTACAATCAGAAAATGCACATTGTATCGCATTTGTTTGTACGGATTTACAACAAAATCTTCTGTTGTAAGTTTGGTTTATTTGTATTTTAAACATTTCTTTCTTCTTTTAACAGATTTTGTAGAATGATCTATGAAATCATAATTGAGAATAATTTACTGAACTCTACAGAGCAACGGTCCAAATTAATTACCGTTTTCATTGAATTCAATCATATCGATGAATGTTGAGGCGTCAAAAACGATTCTTACAAATTCTATATGGTGTATCCAAATGAAAAGGAGACTTTCCCTGTAGCAGCATTTTATCTAATCGAAGTTGATAAATATGCTTGTCGATAAATGTAACATCATCCCTTCTCCCCACGTCCCAAAACAGCTCACGCTACCATGAAGATCAGGAAAGTGATGCTCAGTTTCTTTTTCGACGCAGAAGGACCCATACTTCTCGACTCGCTAGAACGGAGTGAAACAGTTAACGCCGAACGGTACTGCAACACGTTGCCGAAACCTAAACGCGCCATTGAAAACGAGCGCAGAGAGAAGCTCTCGAAATGGATAGTGCTGCTCCAGGACAACGCTAAGTCACTTGTGGCCAAGAATAACCTACATCTGCTGTAAACATTTCGATGGGAAGTCCACGAATATCCTTTGTACAGCCCCGACATCTCCCGATATGACTCCCATATTTTGGTCCCTTAAAAAATCTCTGACAAAGAAGTGCAGAACACCGTGAAAAAAGGACCTGTATGCAACCCAGGATTTCAACACTGAAGCCATAATTTGCTTATTACACTTTGAGATCATTGCTTCATTGTAAAAGGCAATTATGTGTAGGCGTCATGTTACACGTTAACTGTACGTCAAATATTCTGTAATTAGATATAAACATAGTCTCCCTTTCATTTGGGGACACCTTATATTTCTTTTGATGTTCTATTTACCTGGAATGTTGTTTACTTTATATTTATATACAGAGGGGTCCAAAACTGTACTCACTGTTTGATAATCCATATGTTGTTACAAATTTGACTTGCAGGTACAATTTTTGGCACTGTGAGAGAGTTATAATAAGTGTTGGAAATGACCACCAGCAGTTTCTAAACAACGCTGATGGCGCCGAACGGCACACCGAACTACGGCATTTGACCACACAGACCACACAAATTTTCTTGCAAATTTCTCATGCTCGCGAACCATGTGCTCAAACCAATGACAGTAGCAGTCTTGGAATAAACACTTTCCAGTTTGCACCCTTCCGAATGCATCTTACACTTAATCGACTCGCCCCACTTTCGAGCGCTCCCTGGTTCACCACCGACCACCAGCGCCACCTACCATGACAAGTTTCATAGTTACACTACATTTCAGCATTAAATTAGTAAGTCTTTTTGTTTCGAAATTATTGAATTAGAGACAGTGAGTACATTTTTGGACCCCTCTGTAGTTAGAGGAAGAATGGAGATGCTATAGTTTACCTTTGGATGTTTCGTTGAAAAAAATCTCAACTTCACATAGACTGAAACGATGATTTCCGTTGCTCTTTTCCGTCATTTTGATTGCTTCACCTCGAGTTCTGTTGCAGTATACGCTCCCCGTCAAAGCTTGTAGATTTTCTTTGCCTGAAATAACGAATTTTGTTCAGAAAATAAATGCCCCAGGTTTTTTTTCTCAGCCAATAATCAAGACAAAAAGTGATACTCCGCATACTCAGTCAGTAATCAAGCATGAGAGATTGCACGGCATTCTGACAGATAGCGCAATGGTAGCACCGTAATAGTAGTTTGGGAGATTAGCATGTTCAAACAGACAGAAAGTTTTTAAAAATGTTCTTATTGTATTCTGTTACACTCCTCTCCAATTACAGGCCCTTTAGCTGAGTGAGTTTTCACAGGCCTTCTGCCGGAGAAAAAAGGTGGAGAATAATGTGAACTTTTCAGAAACTGAAAATTTCATCAAAAAACAGTCCAAACAACGCCGGGTATATCAGCTACTTTATAATAAATCGAAAATAGTCCTAGATATTTTAAATAAATTTTAAATCAAAGAACAAAATCTATATTTTATGACCAATGTAAAAAACTAAGCTTTCAACATGCGAGTTTGTATGATAATTTATTAAAATCAAAAAAAAAAATTTCGGTAAAAATCCGGAAAACATAAAATACCGGAAAATTCGATCCAGATAATCAAAAAATAAACTAATCAGAGAGTTATCGTGAATTGCCATCACAATTTCAAATTTCATTAATCTAGACGTATTTTTACTCGCGAAATACTGCAAAAACTGCGGAAAATCGCACATTTTTATGGAGGGTCTTAGGGGGGCAAACGGGTAAAATATGAAAAAAAAGCAGAAATTAGTCATTTGAAAATTTTATGAACTATTCTTGGTCCAAATAACTAAGTCAGACGTGAATTTGCCACAGAGTGGGGTTGATTCGGACGCGAACGTCAAAATTAGGCCTATTTTCTGATTGTTTTGGATTTTTGCCCCCTTTAAAATCGATTTTCAAAGGCCAAGGAATGCTCCCTTTTTATATAAGTCTTTTACATCCTCGATAAAGATGTGAAGTCCTCGTCTGGAGGGGTAATATTCGTGTTTTTTTTCTTAAATAAACCATTAAGAAATGACATAACCAAGTACCGAAAGGTTAAACTAAAACCATTCGCGGAACTATATTTTTAAACTGCGTTATTATTATTAACATTGGAAGTTTCTAATGGACCATAATGATACCATTACACCACGTACCTTTGAAATAATTTCAACTATCATTTATATTACGTTATATTCATTCATGACACTTCTTTCCAAGTCGTT
>JAHWFO010041987.1:58377-74228 GCA_023313115.1 Rhysida immarginata | reverse complement strand
ACTGTTCGCCTAAGAGCGAGCGTTCCAGTTTGTATAGAGTTCACTGGCTTTTAGTGACAACTCGCCGTTGAATCATGGGAATAAGTTTATTTGAAATAATTCTTTGTTTTGTTTCTATAATAACTATCCTTTTAACGGAAATAAAGAAAATAAAAGTGAAGTATAAAAAATAAATTGAAAAAACAATAATTTTTAGAATTCAAATTAATATGTTTCTGATGATGGCTATTTTGGTTTTATGACAATAGATGGCAATGGTTATCCTGGTAATTTTCCCTCTTTTCGCCATCTTTATTGTCGTCACTTTTTTCATTGTACATGTATGGGTCAGCTGTATAATCTCGGAAGCTTCGTCTTTATTCTCCTTTATTGTGATGTCAGAGATTATGTCACATAAGCAGTAAATATGATGAGAGATGACATCATAAAAGTTCCAAGGCGATCGTCACGTGATGACATATTGGATTACATCTTAAAATGAAAAATTATTAGATTTATTTTCATTTATTTTTTATACTTCACTTTTATTTTCTTTATTTCGGTTAAAAGGATAGTTATTATAGAAACAAAACAAAGAATTATTTCAAATAAACTTATTCCCATGATTCAATGGTGCATTGTCACTAAAAGCCGAAATTCTACGGACTCTACCTTTGGCAAGTGGGTAATTCCAAAATCTTGCCTACCTGGCGGCACAAAAATTAAACACGCTCCATTTGTCAGGATGCGGTAAGTGCAAATTTTTTTGTGTGTGCTTGTATTTCCAACAATGTGATTGGGGTTATTCAGTACTTGTGACACATATTTTTAATTAGAAAAAGCAAAGTGCGCTTAAAATATGTGAAGAGAATTAGGAACAGGAGACGGATAAATAAATAATCAATTTGTTAATTCTGATAACTTCTCAGCATTTTAAATCAAATAAGATTTATACATTGCTATCCTTAGAAAGTTTAATTTTACATTTAATAATGTGGAAGCGAGTAAGATGGTTTCTCTTCAAAACCAGCCTGCCTTTCGCTATGAAGATGGTAACGCCTGGGGATTACTGTTACGTCATATTCGTAGACGGCATCAGAGGACTCGCATATTTCGCTCGAAGAGAGATGCTGTTGACGAAGTGCGACGCAACAAGAAAAGAGCGAATGAGACGGAAGGAGATGTGACGTGGAAGGAAAAGAGCGAGAGGAAGAGGACAGTTGGCTCGAGCACGGGAAGGAAGAAGATCGGAGACCCGGACGGAAATTCGATAGCTCGAGATGAAGTATTTGACGGTGCCCACAAAAATTTGCTGATGACCGAAAACAGCTCCAACGCAAACGGTAATTTCCGTGTGACTGACGGAGAAGTCGAACTGACGAATTCGATAGAGACAAGTCGGACGGCGGGTAACATGCGTCATATGTGGAAGTGTTAATTAATTCCACTGAACCGAACGTAAGTCCTTTTTCCGATAATTTCCATGCTTTAACGAGCCTACACGTAGAACATTGGTCGGGCACAAATATTATTAGTACAGGAAGATTCTTTGAGTTCGAACCAAGGCCGATGGAAACATGGTCTAGTAAAGTTGTGTTCAAAACTCGTTCCTTTTGCGCATGTGACATCACAGGTACCCAACTGATCCCAACAGGGTAGCAAAACAAAGGAATTAACTTTAATGATCAATATGACTGGCTAAAAATACTGAGTGAGGGTGGTTTGATGTACCCATCAGAAAAGTTATTTAATGCTGTGAAAGAAATTGACGCTATCTTCTGCAAATTTCATGGTGATTCCTTAAGTAATGAAGAGGAAATTTTCAAAAAAGTTACAGAAAAAGCTGAATACTGTGTTAAACAGTATTCAATCCCATTTGATGTAATGAAGAAATATATTAGAACTCGAACTTATATTAGACTGAGAAAATGAATGCTGCTATTGCCTGTGAAAAAATACAATTTTCAAATAAAATGTCAAAATTTACAAATAAAAAGTGATTTTTTATGCAAAATTATAATGGACTGTTTGATTTTACTAAGAAAAGGTTAAGAACGAAATTACTAATTATTTTATAACTACTAAAAACAATAATATTTGTGTTGTCCTTGAATATAAAAGAAATTTAAAGAAAAGTGGAAAAGTTAAAGTTTTTTTAAAAATAAAAAGTGATTCTTTAATTATTTTATTTATATAATTTTAAGAAAAAGTTAAAGAGATAAACAATTCTAATTATTTTAAAGCTAAAAAAAAATTCGCCACTCTTTTTGCATACTTGTAAGTTGTGGCGCTTTACGCGTGGGTACCATGGAAGCCACCTGCGCAATACTAGACCATGTTTCCATCGGCCTTGGTTTGAACTAAGAAGAGCCAAGGGCTTCTTCCCGTATGGAATGAATGGTTTCATCCACGACGGCAGAGGAAAGTTCATTTTATACCAGAACCCTGTTTGAAGGTACTATTATTAAGCTTGTGAAAACTTTTAAAGTAACGAGGAAAATTAATTTCGTTTTCGCCAGGCGTGTTGCATTGTATGGAGAGCTATTTTATCTCATAAAATTAGTTTAACTACTGCGCTAAGGGGTTCTCATTATTTTCATATCTTAATTGGAATTTGCTTCAGCCTTAATTCGTCGGACTGAGTGGGAGGTTATTTAATTATTTTCGTCCTTGTTCTGAGTGTCCGTTTTGGATTAAAATAGAGGACCTAGTTCATCCGTTTAGGATTGCTTAACCTAAAGTATTTTTGGCAGTGAAACCCGAGATTACTTATTGGGGTTTGAATAAATATATTAACTCGCATTCCTCATTCTCGAAGAGTGGACATGGATGTTTGTGCTTGTCCCGGGCTGCTTACAGATATACGTAACTTGTGTAAAAGGCGCAAAATGACCTTAGATGTCGACGCCAAAAATTTCTAATAAACCAACCTGATCATTCTCAAAGATGGAAGTTTTACTTACCTGGCGAAATCATTTAGCGTGCCCGGAATTTTAAGACTGCTTAACCTAATTATAATTAGAATTCATACTGAAATTTATGTGGACTATCTTTTCTTACCTGCTTGTTTATGTTTGGATTTCTCTGTCGCCAGTTGCGGAACTTTTTCTATTTAAGCTAATGAGTTAATTTTTATGGCATTTTGCATTTAGGAAGCTTGACCATTTTCGACAGTAATCGACAGTCTACATTTACCTGTTTCCGAGCTGGACAGCACTTCCGGAATCCAGGAAGGAAGGATCACCTTACTGTTATGTTTCTGGACCCTACTAGTGACAACCATTTTTCCACTGCGCAAGTTTTACTGTTTTCAAACCAGAAGAATTTAACTAAGTCGTTATCTTGCTGAAACCATTAATTTATGCTTAAATATAAAGTTTTCGATATCTAGTTTTGTATAACTGGACCCATTTAAGCTGAAGTCTATTGATTTATTAATCATGATTACCATTTAACTTATTTACTTAAATTGAAAGTATCAATTCTTTTCGTTTCTAAATTTACAATATTTTGCTAGAAGCAATAAATCTTTTATTCTATTAAAATTTATCCTCGTCTCGCGTCCGTTCTTCTGTGTTGGTTAACTAATTTATATTTATTAATAATAAAAATTAAACCTCACAATTACGCTGTAATTGAGATAGGTATGGCTATACACTTGATAAGAGTCCAAATTGACAATGGGAGAACGGCCACCTTCATGGAAGTCGACCAACTGGAAGTAACTGAAAAATTCCAAAGTCTCACTCATATTAATGTATAATTTATGAGGAAACAGTACAACAAGTAAAGATTGGATACCGCACACCGCTACGCCGCTCACCAAACGCGGTAAGCCGTACTGGGCCCAGCCAACACCACCTAAACAGAAGGCTGCGCACAGAAAGTCTTACATTGTTACATCATCATCCAACGGCTAAATTTAGGGCTTATTATTGGTAGAAATACGATTAACAATAGCCGCTTTTGTGTGATGTAACAATGTATGACGTTTCTGTGCTCAGGCCTTCTGTCTTGGTGGTGTTGGCCCAGCCGACGTTACCGGATATTCAATTCTGGTAGGGATAACGATGGCGCTCCTGGAATCCAGCCGGGAGATGAAGGTTATGAATGTCCAATGAAGAATTGGTGATGCTGCATTGAGATTGTTCTTCCTCCGTCGAGGCAGTAGGAAAAGAGTCTTCCTCTCTTGATGCACTACTCGAATTCAATTCTTTAAAAATAATAACATATGAATTAGCTAATAGGTTTTTATGAAGGACGTCTTCTTCACTATCAGTTAATGATATATCAGGTAAAGTCTTAATGTCAGAATAATTATTTAATGATACGGCTAAGCTCTTATGGATAATTTCATTAGATCCTATTTTACTTGCCGTACACGAGGGTAGAGGAGAGTTCACTTCTATTTCGCTGGACGTCAGTCTTGCGAGAGATGGGCGTTAGAGAATATCACGCTGTCGCGATTCCTTCTTAATATCGGATTTCTCGCGGCCAAATATTCTTTCCTCGGCGAGCATAGCTTACCCTTCAATATATTGTTATTTACAATTGTGCGCTCCACAGAAGCATAAAATATAAAAGTTAAAATGTTGGTTATGTAGTATTTTGCTGTTTTTCCATAATCCAATCCAATAAGATGGATTGTATATGTAATTGGTGATTAAAACATTTATTAGAATTACAGACAATAATTGATTGTCTAAGTCCCTGAGGCATACCATTCCAGAGCTGAATAGAATTAAAGGGAAAAAATTTTTCTCTCCACTTCGAGATAATAATAGGCGGTTGTATCAATAGCCATTTAGTTCTCCTGATATCCTGAGTCAAAGTCAACCAGTCATGGATGAAATGTGCTGGATGATTACTACAAAGGATGGCTTTTACTAATTCCCTTAACTGAGTCATCATCATTACTGATGGTAATGTAAAAATTTTAAGTTCATTACAAACTTGAGTAATAGAATGAGTCCTGGATAGATTAAAAGCGGCACGGATGATGTTATTAAAAGCTACATTCAATCTCACTTGTGCATATTTATTAGTATTATTCCATATCAACATGCCATACGTAACTTTAGGTATCACTTTAGTTTTTATAATAGTTATCATTTCCCTTTTAGTTAGAGTCCGTCGTAACCTATACACAAGAAATCTTAATTTATTACAAGCACTAATCAGCGTGTCCATATGTAAGGAGAATTTAAAATTACAATCATAAATAACCCCCAAAATTCTATGACTCTGAACAGGAGCTCGTACATTCTTATGGATAATTAAGATAGAGGTTTTGTCGGTATTAATTTTCATACCTCTTTTATGAAACCATGATTGAATCATGTTGACATCATGGTTAATATCAGTATTAATCTCCTTAACAGTGTGTTCATTATAGGCCCTGGTTAGTATTATATCATCTACAAAGGCTCTAAGTTTAAATCTAAGGTCTAAATCAAGGTTCCATCAAGTCATACACGACTTTTGGCGACGCTAAGAGTAAAGGCCCTCCAACTTGTCCTATTTTCCACCACGTTTTGTAATTCTTCAAGGTTTTTGTTTGTCGCTTCTTTTATTCCTTTCAGTCATCTAATTCTTGGTCTACCCCGTCCTCTTTGACCCTCAACCTTTCCAAGCATTATTGCCTTCTCCAGTCCCTCACTGTTATGCATAATGTGACCAAAATAGGAAACTTTTTGTTTTAAAATCATGGCTTCCAATGAAAGTCGAGGTTTAATTTCCTCTATGAGAGAAAGGTTTGTTCTTTTAGCAGTCCAGGGTATTCGAAGTAATCGCCTCCATGCCCACAATTCAAATGCATCCACAATTTTTCTTTTCTTTCTTTTTAACAATCCAACTTTCACAGCCATACATTACTATAGGGAAGATTAATGCTTTGACAATTCTAATTTTTATTGCTACTGAGACATTCTTGTCCTTTATAATTTTTTCTAAATTTACCATTGCTTTCCTACCTAGCGTAATCTTCTTTTAATCTCGTTCAGGCAGGTGCCATCTTTGTCTATTCTCGATCCCAAAAGAAGAAATTTGTCAACTACTTCTAAACTTTCCCCGCCAATTTCAAAGTCTTTCATATCATTTGTTGTCATAATCTTTGTCTTATTCAAATTCAGTCTCACGCCTGCATTCTCACTTTCAATTTGAATTCTCCTGATAAGCTTTTTAAAATCTGATATACTCTCTGCTATCAATGTAGTGTCGTCTGCATACCGATTTTAACTTATGTTGCGTTTTATCTATTTTTGCCTTTCTGAAGATGAACTCTCCTTATAGATTAAAGAGGTATGGAGAAAGAAGACCACTCGGTTTCTCCAAATTCTTCCTTACGGTAGCCTTTTGATCACCATAAAGTTTTTTTTATCAAAACAATTAGATGTTCTGGAACGCCAAAATATCTCGATGCATTCCAAATTTCTTTCATATTGAAATTATTTTTTTATTATTTCACATTATTTTATTTTATATTTTCCTTTCAAATTGAAAATGAGATGTCTTTCTGACCCTATTGTGAAGCTATCGTTAGAAAGCTCATCGTTGTTCTCCACTCGTTCATTTGAGACACAATCAAAAGCCTTAGAGTAATCTAGAAAACACATAGATATCCTTTCGATATTCTCTGGCTTTCCCAATATCCATCGTACATTTGCAATTTGATCTCTCGTGCCTCTATTCTTGCGAAAGCCTGCTTGTTCCTCTGGAAGCTCTCTTTCCATGTATGCCTCAAGTCTTCTTTGGACAACTTTTAGTAAAACTTTGCTAACATGAGGCATTAATGCTATTGTTCGATAAAAGTTGCAATCTTTGGGGTTTCCTTTCTTATATAATGGTATGAATATAGACTTTTTCCATTCGGCAGGCCATCTAGCAGTGGTCCAGATTTTCCTGCTAGCTGCTAGTGCTTTAATAGCTTCGTTTCCCCCAGCTTTGATTAATTCAATGGGTATTGAATCAGTGCCGGGTGCTTTGTTGCTTTTTATGTCTATCAGAGCATAGTGGATCTCACTTTCAAGGGGAGCTGGCTCTAACTCGTATATCTTTTCTTTAAAGCTATCTGTCAGTGGCAATCCCTGCCATATAGCCTTTCAGTATAACTCTTCCATTTTTTTTGACCTCCAAACCTTCTGATGCAACTTTTCCAGAAGAGTCACTGATCATTCCATACTTTGGTTTGAATTTTCCGGTGATTTCTCTGATCTCCATAAAGAGTTCTCTTGTTTTTCCCACCTTGTTCTTATCTTCAATTTGTTGACATTTCTCATTTAGATATTTGTCTTTGTCCTTTCTCACCTGCTTTTGAAACGGAGAATTTAAATTCCTAACTTCTGGAACATTTCCTTTAGTTTTTTTCTTTCCTTCTTTCACATGCAATATTTATAGCTTTATCTGAAATCCATTTGTTTCTTCTCTTCTTATCAATTTTTGGAATGACATTGTTTGTTTCTGTATGTACAATTTTTTTGAGTTTTTTTCATTATTTCTTCTGGTTCTTGGTCTAAAGTATTCAGTAAATTAAAGCTATTGCTTATGTTTATTTTATATACTTCCGGGATTTTTTTCAACATCATATCTGACAGGAGCTTTTTGTCCATGCAGTTTTTTTAAATTTAATTTTTACTCAGGCAACTAATAATTCATGGTCTGATCCACAATCAGCTCCAAGTAGCGTCTTTACTGATTGAAACATACTTTTTCATCTTCTGTTTCCCAGTATATAATCGATTTGGTTTCGAATCATCCCATTTGGGGATGTTCAAGTATATAGGCTTCTTTTGTGTTGCATAAAACATGTGTTACTGATAACAAAAGAGTGTACTTCGCAGAAATCAATGAGTCTATCATCAGCATCATTCCTAACACCCAGACCAAACCTTCCTGTTATTTTTCTTCCACTGCGTTCCCTACTTTAGCATTCCAATCTCCAAGTATTAATGTAATTTCATTTTTTGGCAATTTGTTTATCAATTCCTCCAATGTTCCATAAAATTCATCAACATCGTCATTCATTTGATATAGAGAAAGCCTGTGACACTGCCTGGAGATTTGGTATCACCCAAAAAATGTATGAATATGGCTTAAGGGGCAATCTCCCTCGCTTTTTAAATAACTTCATGGAGGAAAGAGTCTTTAGAGTCATAATAGGTTCCTCCTATTCACGATATGTGCTACATGGCCTCATTTTTGAGACCAAGGAAATTTCCCCCCCCCCCCCCCATCGTATGCTTCGCTCCCCTAGGTTCTTCGCCATTTAACTTTCTTTTTAGCTTACAATTTTTTTCGTTTTGACCCACTCTTCTGTCATCTTCCCTGCGTCTTCTCCTCTGCAGCTTCTGACTTATCCCCTCGGGGTGGGTGTTCGCGGGACTCTAGTCATTTCCTGGTTTATCCTTCGTAATGGGCACCTTTTTTCAGTCCACGCGTTTTACCTTATGAATTGCTGCGATAGACTTTACTAATGGAGTTAGGGAGGTTACAGTAGCCCCCTCCCAAATAGAAAGGGTCTACAGAATGCGGTCAGAAAGCGTTTGTTTTTTCACTCAATTACTCCCATTTAATATTCTTTTATCCGGACCAGGACGGTTCGGATTTCTAGTCTGGCCAGACTAATAGGTATTTTTAGAAACCAAAGAATTATTTGTTAGTGTCATTTGGTGCAGTAATTAAAGTTTTTCCTCACCTTACGTGATTTGCACAGGCTTTGTTTTAGCATGATAAACTCCAACTTACAAGGGAACCCCACATAGCCTACCCGCTTTAACAATGGAGTCTTTGTATGGCTATGTATGCTCAAATTTTTTCATTTTCGCAGTTTAATTTGATAAAAACAAAATTTCGCACTCTCTTATTTTGCAAGCATCTATAGTAGCTTCAGATGGGCAACATATTTCAATATGGTGGAAATTTGTGACATACATGTTCGAGGGATTCCCTTGCTAGTCGGTTCAAAAAGCAATCCAAGGTATTCGCTGTGGCAAAACGGGTTTTTTATCGACTTATCTGGATTCTCACTTTTATCAATAACTTTTGACATTAATAAGCATTTCGCAGTTATTAATGCTACAGTTTTTTGATATTGTTGTATTTTGCAATGGCCTTTAAAAAAAGAGAGAGAGAGAGAGAGAGAGATAAATGATAAATATACAAGAATTATTAAATTTGCTCAGCTAATATTTCTTTAATATCTAATTCCTTTTTAATTTTTTTCTTTTCCGTGGTTATTTTCGTTAAATTCAGAACCTCTTTTGTTATCTTCAATTTGTTTATTACTTACTATTGTTTTATTAAGTTATTCTTTATTCCTTGTAACAATCCTTAAAACTAACAAGCGCGTTTTTCTTATGTTTTGGATCTTGACTTCTTGCTCACGCCTGGGCAAGCGCCCAACTCGGGGGTTCGGAGTTTTTTCCCTGGTTTCCTTTTTTCGGTAGCCAAGATTAATTAGGCAGTTATGGTCGAGACTCGGCGGATTCAAGTCGCTACGTTAGCCGTGATGTCGTTTTGCGTTCTCAATCAAGCTGTTGCCATCTGAATTGGGAGATTGTAGATGGTTCCCGGCCATCAGGCATGCATTCCTCCTTTCGGTAGATGGTTCATGAATTCTTCCGATTGCATTGAGTTCTGTGAGCGACGTACGAGTTCCATTTTCCTTCTCCGCATTATGAATTGGACTTCTAGTATGACCTCTGGTAAGCCTGTTCTTGCCTTGATCTGGACGTAATTTCTTACGATAGTTACTCGCCTCCTCGGTTCACTCCACATGATTTTCGTCGGTAGCGATTACCATGGTATCAAGTAACTATTTGTAATTACCTGCAATTATCACTGGTTTACCAGTTGAATTTGTAAACTTTGGTTCACCCATGCTGCGTTCCATTCAACTTGTGATTAGCGTAGAAATTACTAATCAGAACTTGGATTTTCTCTTGCCAACTGAAGTTTTTTTTGACGGCAGATCTATTATCACTCAACGTGTCTATTTGTGATTTATTCTTTTGTTTTATATTTTCCATTATGCTCTTTGAGTAAATATCTACTTATGCCTTTCTTTTTTTTTCAGTTCCGTTCCGGTTTGGGCTGTGAGTCCGTCTCCTCTTGGCTATGCTCACTATCATGCTTCCTGCTTTGTGATTCGTGTCCCTCTCCTAGTTTTCCGATGTTTGCCCATGTCTAGCATTGTGGATTTTCCTGTACTCCTTTCAACACTTGTCCTTGACCAATTTTCACTCACATATTAACCATTTTTTTGTTTTATTGTATTTTGCTTTGGCTGTTTGCTTTTTTTTTGCCAGGAATCACACTAAGATCGCCGAACCTTGTACTTTTTGCGTTTCTCATCCCCAGAAGTTTTTTGCCCACGGCCAAAACCCTTGACTGTGTTGGCGTTTTTGCTTCCGATGACATCCAAACAATCAGTTGCAGTTCGACTATCTCCTTCAGAGTATGGACTAAATTGGTGTCAATTTATCTTCTTGATGCGGCTCGACTCCATTCCGGCCATCCGCTTACGGCACGTTCCTGTAGAAGATTGTTAATTTGTTTTATTTTTCACCTTTCTTTATCTTTACGTATTTTTGTAAGTAAAAAAACAACATTTTGTTTGAACTTGGTCTCATACAATTCCTTTACTTAAGCTTTATCTTTGGGAAGGTTTAACGTCTTTTGTAACTTTCTGGGGTCTTAAGGGTTATATTTGAATTAACCTGAGAATGCCAGGAGACACTAGCGTGAATTCTTAAAAGGAATTTTTTTAAACGTAAATTTAGAAACGTGATTCATTAGATTCTTACATAAGCTATTTAATTCTAGCCTTTTCTTATTACCAAAGCAATTTCTGGGATTCCCTTTTCCATCTCCCTCAGCGGCTCCACCTTTACCTTTGAACTGTAACTGCTTATAAAAAAGGCACGTTACAAATACTTTATTTAGGAAAATGGCGTTCCATGATGTTGCGTATTAGGTTCCATCCTCTTCCTATTAGCAATTAACGAGGCCGGATCTTTTATTTCTCCGCCTGTACAAATTTGACTTTATGTAGATGATTTAGCCATTTTCTGTAGAGCAACTTCAATGTCGCATATAGAACGCAAATTACAACTTACCATTAACAGGTTACAAGATGGAGTGTAAACAATGGTTTTAAATTTTCAACACAAAAAATAGTTGCCCTTTACTTTTGCAGCCTTAGGGGACTGCATCCAGATCCAAGTCTATCTTTTTAGGACACTCCTGTTCCTATAGTTAATTTGCACAAATTTCTCGGCCTTATCTTCGATAGAAAACTGATATGGAGACTACATTTGCGTAATTTGAAAGCAAATTGCAAAAGAAAATAAATATTCTCCGCTCAGTATCGTTCACAAAATGGGGTTCGGATAGGAAGTCCCTTCTATCACTGTATAAAGTTTTAATCAGATCAAAATTAGACTATGGGTGCTTTATTTATGCCACAGCCTCCCACAGTAACTTCAAATCATTAAACCCAATTCATAATCTAAGCATTAGGTTAGCTACTGGAGCCTTCCGTACCAGCCCAGTTGACAGCTTATATGCGAGCCTCCCCTCTCACTTAGAAGATCGAAGTTACTACTTAAATATGCTGCCAAAATCCATGATCAAACGCTTTATCTTGCGTTTTATTGTCTATTTGACAACACCATTTCCAATCATGGATGCAGAGTCCGTTCTATAAATAGGATCTTGCATTCACTATTGGAGGAGCTTCATATTTCATTCCCACCTATGCTGAGGCGAGGAACTCGGGACTGTCCGCACTGGACTCTTCCTCTTCCTAGACTAATTTTTAACATTTTTCTCGGGAAAAATCTGCTCTCTTACCAACTGAAGATCAGACTTGTTTTCGAAGTTTCTTAGCTTCTGTATCTTTACAGATGGTTCCAAAACCTAATAAGATCTGTATCTTTACAGATGGTTCCAAAACTAGCAGAGGGGTAGGATGTGCCTTCCTCGTGAACAACTCAGAATATGCATTTCGTCTCGCCAAGGATCTTTCTATCTTTTCAGCAAACTGGATGGCTATCGCGAAGTTATTAGGATTTTCTTTTTCTTTCTCGAGTTCTAACTTTCTGATTTTCTCAGACTCACAAGGAGCTCTTCTTTCTCTCCTTCAGTTTAATTCCTATAGCCCTCTCATTCAAAGAGTTATGGAATATTTGTCCTATCTGAAATCCCATAATACTAAGACTATCTTTTGCTGGATTCCCAGTTATCTGGGCATTCAGGAAAACAAGCTGGTTTACAGGGCGGCCAGACAAGCTACGTTACATCCACATATTTTGCCAATCAAGCCACTGCCTGAGCACACATATCCTGTGATTTCGCAGCATCTTATGCACTCAAGGCAATCAGCATGGTCTCTCCAGTCCTTTAATACGTTACAGGAAATTAAGCCCACAATAAGTTTTTGGAATTCCTCATACAGTCACAACCGACGCGAAGAAGTTTATTAGCACGACTTAGCATAGGACACAGCAGGCTTACACATTTCTACCTTTATAAAAATGATCCGCAGCCTATATGTCCTTGCAAGACCCCCCTTACTATTAAGCATATTTTAACAGAATGTATTTAAGCAAGACCTTGATATCAGGTCTGGACCTAGAAAAACCTATTGCTGCACTTTTAGCGAAAGACTCATCTCATATTAAAGAAATTTTTATTTTTAAAGAAATTATCCCTTTCTAAACTCATATAAACTCGGTTAATTATATCTTTTTAGCTGTGTTCCTGGATTTTATATTCGTTTTATCTTTTTACCTTTTTATGCTGTTTGTTTTAGCCTACCTTCATAGTTTTTAATCGTCTAATCAGTAACCACCTTTTTCATTTTCGAGAATAGATTTCAGTCATGCGGTTGGGCGCAAATGACCAAATGAATTGGCACGCCCTAAATCTCTAACAAACCAGCGGTTAAAGCACAAAACTTGTCTTACATTGTTGGTCACGAGATACCTCTTATTAGTATGTCCTGCCATCTTAATGAGTATCGATTATTATCGATAATTATTAGTTTTTCGAAATCTGATGTAGACAGTGACCTTCCTTTTGGTTTGTAGATCAAGCATTCAAAATTTCATCAAGATTGAAATAAAACTGTAGATTTGTATAAGACATAAACAAATTTTCGCCAATCGTCTTAACTGTTGTTAAGGAGCTGAAGGGAGCAGGTCCGTACCCAGGAGGCCTCCCGAAATTGGCTACCTTGTTAACTAAATCAGTTACGTGGGGAACTCTCCCCCCATAAGCAGGATTGGGCCAGCCTCCCTCGCCCCCCTCCCCCAAAAATTCTGGGTATGGCCCTGAAGGGATATCGTGTATTCCTTTGCCTCCTCGAAGGAGAATGCTTAATCTATATCGTCTATTATATTCATTTACTACTCAATTTCCCGATGTTGCTGTGGAAATATATGGCAACAGTAACTTCGACGAAGACACACTCCATTTGGGTAGTAGTGGTTGCACATGATAGTTTGTGTCTGTGTGCTCTCAATTCCAACAAACTCAGTGGTTTACTCATTACTTGGTAATCTGTTGATAATATTTCTACTCTGTTCTAGATTTTTTCAAGTAAAACCTGGGCTTTCATCCTTTTGTGTGGTCTAGCAATCGCAGTTTCCACAGTTTACACGCTTGCTTCGTCGACAGCCATGTGGGAACTTCGATAATCACCGGGTTACTTACCACTTGCTCAGTTTCTCAATAGTCTGCTATCTCTCCATTATCTACAGTTACTGTTCATTTTTAAAGATTTTCAAGAATCTGTTATGTTGTAAGAACTATCAATTCTAAGAAAAGCCCAAACAGGAATTCTATCATTGTTACAAATCAATTTTATTTTATAATTCGCAGAAGTGGAATGAATTTTCGTTACACGGCTTAATCAACCTTATTTTTATGCACATACTTTGTTGCGTGATGATACCATTGTTGAATAATGGTGAATTGCGTGATGATACCTATTGTTGCACAAACTTTGCCTTGCATTGTTGGTCATGAGATACTTCTTATTAATATACACTGCCATCTTCAAGAATATCGATTTATTATAGATAATTATTAATTTTTTTGAAATTAATTTTGAAGATCAAGTGTATAAAATTTCATCAAGATCGGAATAAAACTGAATATTTGTATAAAAAACAAACAAACAAACAAACCCACAAGCACTCTTCTTTATATATATAACACAGAGGAACCGGCGTTGCCCGGGATAATTACACATGAAGGTAAACAGAACAATCTCAAAAATTTAACTTATATCTCCAAATTGGTTAAATAATAACTCTATCAATATAACACAGAGCGAAGTGACTATCCAATCTACGAAAAATCCGAAAAACAGGAATTCTAGGTGATATACCTGGACTTTATTTAAACTCTTCTTGACTTCCCTCAGATTAAAACAATGTCCATCTTTACCATCGAGGAACATCACTGAACTTTGGACCCAACTTTTTATTGTCCTTGACGTAGAAGCTCGTATACTCTCTTGCTCTATTCGAAACTCCCCTTGTTCAGATGTTTCCAATGACCGTATAGCCTTTTCTCTTTTAGATGCAGAGTCTCTCTGCCCAATAATTGTTCTTTCTCTTTCCTTCCAGACAAAAAATTTTTGCCAGTCGTCTGGACACGTGTGGCTCCCTATAAATTTTTGATAGGGAGCTCAAGGGAGACACATATGATTCCTTTGCCTCCTCAATAGACGCTGCCTTATTTATGTTTTGTGACTACCTCATCATTTTAAGCTCATTATTAATAATTCTTGGAAACTAAAGTTCAGTCATCGCATTTTCAGCTTCCCAGTTTCCTAAATATTAACATTCACACAGGATATAGTCAAAATGTATTTTTATGAAATGTTTGAATCTGCTATGCTACCAAATAACCAATGGAATAACCCCGGTGTGCTCGGACTCTGTTTTTTTTTATTAAATTTTGCAATATCTTAAAAATAAACACATGGAAACGCTTAAAATCAATACAATAAAAATTCATAATGAAAATTCGAAAAAATTTTTTTTTAAATGCTCACAATAGATGGACCTTTCCAAGTATCCCGCTGCTAGCCTAAATAATTTCTTGGTCACGTAATCTTACTTTAGATGTTCAATTCCTATCGGTAGAAGGGTAGATCGTAATACTGTTCCTATTGATTAAATAGGTGGTGGCCTTACAGTATAACAGAGGGACATCAGGAGTTCTAACTAGTATCGCCATTTATTCCCGGCTTTGTCAAGGATATATACAGCAAGACGACAATCGACAATCGAACAGTGAAGTGTACATTTGTTAGGATGGGACGAAACCAGCGCTTTCACAAAGCTCATCCAACCAGAATAAACTCCAAATGAAATACGCTGAGGTAGTCAAGAAGCCTAACCAACCCAAGCGGTCTTCCATATTATACAAAAAAGAAAATAAGATTGACGATTGTCAGAAACAAAAAACAAACGAAATTAAAAAAAATACAAGGAGAAATAAGATTATCACATCTTCCAGTAGTCTGGGAAAGAGACGTTGGTAATATCTTCAAAATTGATGTCAAGAACGTGCCTCGGTTTACGATACTTCGTATGCCAGTTCATATTCATTGAGTTCTTCAGTATCCCTTTCACAAGCTTATTGTCGTGAGTCTTCATCTTCTGTATCATAAACAAAAGGAGATCCTCTATAAATTTTCCGATATGGGCCATGTTTAAATCCAAGTGGATGGATTGGTTTTTCACCATCCTTCTGTCCAGCTGGGCAATGGTTCTCAGGGTAACATTCTGGAATGACTGTAGTTCACTCCATCTGGTTTTACAGATAGTCGCCCACGCAGGCATGCCATAGAGGAGTAT
>JAHWFO010041987.1:11060-43377 GCA_023313115.1 Rhysida immarginata | reverse complement strand
GAGGTAGGATGAAGCTGAAACTCACGTGTTGCACGCTTATATTGCAAACAGAGATAAATGAAAGAAATTTGTCTCTGATTGCAAAGCAAAATAAGATAAAATATGCTTATTTGTGCTGTGTTTGGGTGTAATAATCACCCCAGAGGAATGAAAGGAGGAGCTTGCCATTTTTTCCAGTTTCCTAAGGATAAAAAAAGGAGCAAACAGTGGCTAGACTTCTATAACATAAAAATAGGTATGTAAAAATTAAGTATTTTTTAAATTATTTCTGTAAATAAACAGGGATCTATCTAAGGCCAATTTGGTACCGTTTAAGAGTACCTTCACAAAATCATTTTAAGTGGAAACGGTATCTTCACAAAATTTTAACTCGTGTTTATCAGTGTATTACCTTCAAAAATGGGCGTTTATCACTGTAAATAATGTCAATTCAAATAAAAAAAAAAAAGTTTTTTAAATTAAATCTAGTGGTTTATATTTTTTGTTAAAACTTTTCACAAAAATTTAGGTATTTTCACAAAAATGGGTATTTATTTATTTATTTATTTATTTATTTTATTTGTTTATTTATTAAAACTTATGTGCAAATGGCCTAAAAGGGTCGTAGACATCTCTCAACAAAGATACGTAAAACTAAAATATAAAACACAAATAATCAAAATTTAAAATTAAAATTTCTCACCACAATCAATGGTGATAACCAAATATCCAATTTATTTTTAAAAATATTCAACGTAGGGGATTCAACAATAGACTGCGGCAGCTTGTTCCACATATCTACTGCTCTGTATCTAAAATTATGCAAATTAAATGAATGAAAACATCTTTTTTTTTTTCAATAGACAAATGCATGTTTGCGAAAGGAATTGTTGAATGAATGGATGGGCAGGAGAAGGATTATTGTTTGGAAGGAGCACCTCCTCCTATTAAAACTTCAGGCAGAATAGCAGTAGCTCGCTTGTTGAGAGAGGGTGTACAAGCTCAATGCCAATACGTGATTGCTTATATGAAACTTGCTCATACTTCATATTTCCACTTGTATCAAACTAGAGCAATCCATTTTATAATGCCCCATAACTTCAACTTTTTCCAAGCCTTTCTTTTTAATAACTGCTTCTTTAGTATTTCTATAAATTATATAATTAGTACATGATTTTTTAATAACTAAATTGGGAACCTTAGCCTCAATAATTTTATTTATCTCCCTATAAAAAACCTTCATAGCTCTAATGACATCTAGATTTTTTATCTTTACAGCAATATCATCCGAAATAATCTCATTATTAATGACCTCATAATTGGCTCTGCTGAAGTCTTTCCTAATAATTTCAGTAGGTAAAGATTTAATAACCCTACCCTTTTTATAACCAAATTCAATAACTGCATGATGACTAGTACCAAATGCTTCGGTATGGATTTTGAAATTGTAGATAGATCCCTGATAAAATTTCATAGAATTTCGTCATCAATTGATTCCTAAAGATATGTTTAAAATATTCAGTAATATATTTATTTATCCTTTTAGGTCGTATATGTTCAGTCCATTTTGCTGATGAAGATTTTGAAAATCTTTTACAACATAAGATGGTAAATGTAAAACTACTATTAAAATCCTCTGCAATTCCATCAAGAAATCCACCAATTCAGAGTTTTCAAATCAACGCAGAAAAAAGAAATCTACAGCACGCAGTGAACAGGCAAATAAAAGACCTATATAAGAATTAGGGAAATGAACAGACAACTACATGAAGCCATTCAACGCAAAAAGGAAAAAAAAAATGAAAAAACTGTAAAATTAAAATTTTAAGACGTACTATTTCAACAAGAACAAGTATCTATTGCAGTGCAAATATTGAGTTTCAACAAAAGATTACATGTATAAAAATCTGTTTTAAATTTTTTTATACGATAAAATATTTCTTCTATTCTTATTGAGCTGAGCGAGCGAAGCGAGCGAAGCTCGTTACTCCCGACTCATGCAAATCTTCGAGCGTTAACTACATTTGACTGAGACAAGATAATCGGATGAAACTTTGCACACTGCTAGGACATACTACACGGAAGGTCGAGTTTAAATTTTTTTTTCAAAATCTGCTACCATTGAGGAATAATCACTGTCAAAAGCTTCCCAAAAGTTCCCATTGAAACCCATTGTAAACGGATGTAAACAAACATTGCGGCGCGAATAGAATTTTCCACATAGAAAAAGCGGCGAAGCTCTACGCATTTTTTTTCTCGAACATTCGATTTTTAAGGCCATTTTTCGGAGTACTATATTAAACTTTAATAACAAAATTAATACTCGCTTCTCGTTTTGGCGCCAAACATATCAGATTCTCGGATATTTCTTTTGTTTACACACAAACGTGGAGAATTCAGAGTTTGATGTGACTACACTTGACAGTAGTGCAAAATCAGTTGCAATTCAACTAAGATCACAGCTTAGTAACAAAGGTCTTATGAAGCTTAAGCGCTGTGAGCGAGACAAATTCTACAATTTAGCTGAATCATTTGAATAAGAAGAGAAACTTGGAATTTATGCTGCTGCACATGCAACTGCTGCATACAAAACTAATCGTCCCGAATTTGCAAAAATTGTAGAGCAAAAGAAGCCAGAAGATCCAGAAAAAAGAGCAATCAGATTAGCGCAAGCAAAACAAAGTCGCATCAGGTTTGACAACGTAACTAAAACATTGGCTAAAGTTTTCCGAGACGTCTACAAAGAAGAGATTGAGAAGAAAAAAAAGGAAAAAGTTGAGGATAAAATTGATGAAGTTTGTGGAACAACAATAGAAGAAATTCAACCGACAGTTTTTTTCGGAGATTTCGAATATGAGATCTTTTCCATTGATTATCAAATTGTTGTTAACAAGCGTGTCAAAGTGTTGGAAAAACAGCGACCATGTGTGAAAAAGTGCGTTCCAGCAAGCAAAGATCAGTTGAAGTTTGTACCGTATAAGTTGACAAACGAACTCAAGCGAATGTCTTTCAAAAAGAAAGTAAATTGATTTATAAATTTAAAAAACTTCCGAGCTCAGCTCGCCTCCGGCAACCTATTGCGTCCTAGTTAATAATGTTGGTGAATTTGTAATATTTTATTCATTTATTTGTTTAAATAAAATAATTCTCATTTCTCTTCTATATACCATGAACTGATTATTGCTCATCAAAGTAAATATTTCAAACGGAATCAAGAGCACCTAACGTGACAAACATGAGCCCCCGATTGAATTGAATCTCAAAATTTGAATATAAAAAAATTTGTTTAAATCTTTAAAATTACTTTCAAAGAGCTTGCTGTATAGATATCACAGTAAACTCTTTGAAAGTAATTTTAATTACAGAACTATAGAACTACTGTCAATAGAACTGTATATATCAGTTCTATTGACAATGCTTTCGTCTGAGCTTGGAGCCGTGTGACGTGTTTTTGGTGTAGTCACGTGACCTAGGCATGCGCCTTCACAGACCTTTCGTTTCACTGACCTTGGGATTGAGCACCTTAATAATCCGTTCAAAACGATTGTTTACGAAATAAGAATAACTTACCGAGAAGAACTGTTATCCTGACGTCTTGGATTGTAAGATACTCAAAGAACTTTAAAACCCACCATATATCACTTTGTTTTGTCTCGTATTCCTTGCACGTGTCGTTATTACCATCCAATGTCTTGCTCAGCTCTTCAGTGGTCACGATTCCTAATTGAGCGATGTTGACAACTGGTATGTTAAATAAGAGATAAATTAATGTGAAGGATAATAAAGGCTGGAATTAAGTTGTGACATATAGCGCTCTACATTAATTGAATTCGTTAATAAGTTAAGTCGTTGTGTCCGCAAAAACCAAAAGAAAACAAAAAAAAAAAATATGCCCAAGGAGATTTAAAAGAACAAAAAACTAAAATTGCTTAATCCGTCTGTCTGTCATGAAGCGACAATGCATGAACAACAATATGCGCGAACCATCAATGTATATCTCATGCAAGGCAAAGATTCTGCTACAGTAGGCCATAATAAAAAAATTACTTGCCTTAAATTAAAAACAAATTTACAGATAGGGCGGAAACCAATGACGTATATTAAAGATAGACTCCGAAACAATTGTTGTTACTTGAAGCAAATTGAGAAGCTCCACTGCCCAGAACTGTCATGGCCGAAAGTGAGTGAAGATGATGCAAAACACGAGAGTAGCTGATTAATAATTCTTTCACACGCCGATCACGGAGTGATAAGTTTATCTTTTCGTTTACTTTGTATTTGAAGTATTTTATTATATTTTATAAACAATTTTTCGATCATGGTTTCAATTTCAATTTCGTTTCGATCGTCTTTCAGTTACGTATTTTCATTTTAGTTACATATTTTTGATTTATGCTTGTAGAAAATGATTCCTGGTCCTATTTCGTATCTGTTTGTGCAGTTGTATGCAGAACAACTCTGAGGAATGGTTTTGAATTAATTATTTCTCGGGGACAAAATCTCCACGGATCACTCCTGCCCAGAATTGTCATGGCTTCAATTTGCTTCACTTTGTTGGCGCTGTTAACAATAGGATTCGCAGTCTATCTTTAATAATGACCTACTGGATACTAACAACATCACCTAGACAGAAGGCCTGCGCACAGAAACGTCATACATTGTCACATCACACAAAAGCGGCTATTGTTAATCGTATTTCTACCAATAATAAACCCTAAATTTGGCCGTTTGATGATGATGCAACAATGTATACAGTTTCTGTGCGCAGGCCTTCTGTCTAGGGGTGCGTTCACTTATTCGTTCGGAGTCATGCTCCGAGTCAATGTGATCACGTGATCAGAGTACTAGCGTTATGGTTAAGAGTCAACACAACGACGTAACAATCGAAGACTTTGATCGTTATAATCATTTGTGTGCAGTATTGCCAATTTAGCTTTTTTTTCATGCGCTTGTCTTTTGTTGGACATTTTTAATAAAAATTAAACAATGCACAGCAACCATCTACCATTCATTTATAAGTCTTCAATTCTCTTCAAAATGTCTCATCATTATTCATTGGTGAACTTGTTATTATTTATTCTTATTATTTGTTATTTTATCTTCTCCATTTATAAATGAGTATAGAATCATTCATTAATAAACAACATATTATACTACTTCGTAAATTAATGTATAATGCACAAAATAATGAAAATGAGCTTTTAAATTGGACACATCCCTGCTAAATTGGCAAAACTGCTTGTGAACGATTCAAGATATTTTCCCCCTCTTCGCAACCTCCGGAGGCGTCAAAAAAGCATGAGCAGTGCCCATGGTACTTTTGGTTATGGGGAACCTTTAACATTAAGTTATTTTTTATTAATAGGAATAAACAATAACAAATTTTTTATTTTTTATTATTTTTATAAAAACAAAGTTCTGGTCATAATTGTAATTTTAATTTATTATCACAATGGCTAGGGTGGCCTCATACGTAAAGATGGAACTGAGATTGAGCATATAAAAATTAATAATTATGCTGAAGAAATTTTCTTGAATCAAATTTTCGATCAATTTAAGCTAAATTTTCGTTTGTATCGTGCCAAGCCTACAACAATGGAAGGCTTACCAATTATGGTAAGCTATGATCGTGCACTTTCGAAAGATAGAGGCGGCCATGTTGATAGTTAAACAACGTATGCGCCAGCTTGAAGAAATAAAATCTTCTCTTGTGTGGTTGCCACGGCTCCTAACAAGCGCGCTCGCAAACGATATCTCATTGTAAAAAAATTAATCATCGTTGAAGTCGCAACTTTGTTGGCACTCTTCATTGTTGCGTCGTCTTTCTCATTAAATTTTTTGACTCCGATGACTCCAGCTTGAAAGCAGGAGTTAAGGGAGTTAACCCGAGTCGCACTCCAAGCGAATAAAGAAACAAACTCCGAAAGACTCTAAGCGTACCCTGATGTTGGACGTCAAGGGAGTTAACTTCGAGCGAATAAAGAAACGGAGACCAAATGACTCGGAGCAAATTAAGAAACGGAATCCAAATGACTCAGAGTCACGGGAGTCACTCGGAGAGATTCCAAGTAAATAAGTGAACGCACCCTAGTTGGTGTTGATACTAACGACCTGTTCATTTAGCTGATTTCCATTGTTGTTTCAGGCAGACAAATATCATTGTTGATTTCCCGAGTAATATCACATTTTGTCTACCTGAAACAACAATTCGGAATGCAATTATATAATTTGTATTCACGGAAAAAAATTCTGATCAAAAATATTAATTCTCAATATGTAGAAAAAAAAAATCTCATTATTAATTCAATTCGCGTAGGAGAAAAACTTGAAATCTCCCGATAGAGGGTGATAGTTGTTGGGAAATCAACAATGGTTTTTGACTGCCTTAAACAACAATGGAAATCTGCTAAATAAACAGATCGATAGTATCCAGTAGGTCGTGGTTTAATATATGTCATTGGCAAATAAAACAAAATAGCCAGAAACTGTGGACACCAATATACAATATCGGAATAAAAGGAAAACACAAATCCACAAAAAAAAAAAAATTTTTTTAATGACTCAGATGTACATTTCGGAATTCATAACTCACTGATGACTCACTGATGAAGGAATTATGAATTCCGAAATGTACGCCTGAGTCATTAAAAAAATTTTTTTTTGTGAATTTGTGTTTTCCTTTTATTCCGATATTGTATACGTCATTGGCGGGAACTCTATTGAAAAGTGGCGCTGGCATGTACAATCGGCCCAACTCAACCAACGCCTCCTATAAAGAAAGCCTCAGCACTGAAACGTCATACATTGTTACATCATCATACTTCGTCCTTTGTTAACCGCATTTCTACCAATAATAAGCTCTAAATTTGGTCGACCTATGATGATGTAACAATGTATGACGTTTCAGTGCTGAGGCTTTCTTTATAGGAGGCGTTGACTCAACACCACCTAAAGACAAGGCCTTAATACCGTAACCACCGAGAGAGAAGGCCTCTGCGTAATACATTGTTACATCATCATATTTAGAGCATTGTTATTCGTATTTCTACCAATAACAATCCATAAATTTGCCCTAACAATGATGATGTAACAATGTTTTGCTTTTCATCGTAGAGGCCTTCTCTTGCGGTGGTTTTGTTAGTACTCGGTGAGAACTGCGTCATCAAACTGAGACATACAATGAAACTTTCATTGTTTACAAACGAAAAACCGTTCCGTGTATTTCTTTTGTTGCAAACAATGAAAGTTGCACTATATGTCTTAGTTTGATGACGCAGTTCTCACCGAGTACTAACAACACCACCTCTACTCAAAGCCTGAGCGCTAAAATTTCATACATTGCTACATCATCATACCTAGTCATAATTTAGGGCTTATTATTGGTAGAAATGCGATTAAAGATGACCACCTATGACGTTTTAACAATGTATGACGTTTCCGCGCTCAGGCTTTCTCTTTAGGTGGTGTTGCCCAACTGCAACTGCAGCGCCACCCTTTCGGGAGTTTGAAACTCTACTTTCATTTTCAATTCCAATAGAAGACCTCACGATCGATCCTAGCATCATCTTCTAAACTTCAGGCCTCACAACAGACGATGAAAACGTCATTAGTATCAGGCCCGTAGCCCAGGAGAAAGACTACGTATCAGGCTCAAACAACAGCGCTCTTAGCAGAAGGAGGTAATAAAAAAAAAAAGATTTCTTCCTTTCATGCACTCAAGAACAACATAGCTCTAAGAATATTTAGCACACTATTATAAAAATTGCAACTGATAAGTTTTTAAATAATAAGGGTAAAAAACGATTCCTACATTGATAAAATTACCTTTTGCTAAGAGCGCTGCAGTTTGGGCCTAATATTGATGACGTCTTCATCGTCTGTTGTGAGACCTGTAGTTTAGAAGTTGATGACCTATGCGGCACCTGGCCAACACCACCTAGACAGAAGGCCTGCGCCAACACCACCTCTACTCAAAGCCTGAGCGCGAAAATTACATACATTGTTACATCACTATAAAAAGTCATCTTTAATCGCATTTCTACCAATAATAAGCTCTAAATTATGACTTCGTATCATGATGTAACAATGTATGACGTTTCCGCGCTCAGGCTTTCTCTTTAGGTGGTGTTGCCTGCGCACAGAAACTGTATACATTGTTACATCATCATCAAACGGCCAAATTTAGGGCTTATTATAGGAGGAAATACGATTAACAATAGCCGCTTTAGTGTGATGTAACAATGTATGACGCTTCTGTGCGCAGGCCTTCTGTCTAGGGGTGCGTTCACTTATTCGTTCGGAGTCATGCTCCGAGTCAATGTGATCACGTGATCAGAGTACTAGCGTCATGGCTCAGAGTCAACACAACGACGTAACAATCGAAGACTTTGATCGTTATAATCATTTGCGTGCAGTATTGCCAATTTAGCCTTTTTTTCATGCGCTTGTCTTTTGTTGGACATTTTTAATAAAAATTAAGCAATGCACTTCAACCATCTACCATTCATTTAAAAGTCTTCAATTCTCTTCAAAAACTCTCATCATTATTCATTGGTGAACGTGTTATTATTTATTCTTTTTATTTATTATTTTATCTTCTCCATTTATAAATGAGTATAGAATCATTCAATAATAAATAAACATATTATACTACTTCGTAAATTAATGTATAATGCACAAAATATTGAAATGATCTTTTAAATTAGACACATCCCTGCTAAATTAGCAACACTACTTGTGAACGATTCAAGATATTTTTTCCCCTCTTCGCAACCTCCGGAGGCTTCAGAAAAGCATGAGCAGTGCCCATGGCACTTTAGGTTATGCGGAACCTTTAATATTAAGTTATTTTTTATTAACAGGAATAAACAATAACATATTTTTTATTTTTTAATACTTTTATAAAAACAAAGTTCTGGTCATAATTGTAATTTTAATTTATTATCATAGAGACTAGGGTGGCCTCATGCGTAAAGATGAACTGAGATTGAGCATATAAAAATTAATAATTATGCTGAAAAAATAGTCTTGAATCAAATTTTCGATCAATTTAAGCTAAATTTTCGTTTGTATCGTGCCAAGCCTACAACAATGGAAGGCTAACCAATTATGGTAGGCTATGATCGTGCACTTTGGAAAGATAGAGGCGGCCATGTTGATAGTTAAACAACGTATGCGCCAGCTAGAAAAAATAAAGTCTTCTCTTGTTTGTGTGGTTGCCACGGCTCCTAACAAGCGCGCTCGCAAACGATATCTCATTGTAACAAAATTAATCATCGTTGAAGTCACAACTTTGTTGGCACTCTTCATTGTTGAGTCGTCTTTCTCATTAAATTTTTTGACTCCGATGTCTCCAGCTTGAAAGCAGGAGTTAAGGGAGTTAACCCGAGTCGCACTCCAAGCGAATAAAGAAACAAACTCCGAAAGACTCCAAGCGTACCCTGATGTTGCAGGTCAAGGGAGTTAACTCCGAGCGAAGAAAGAAACGGAGACCAAATGACTCGGAGCAAATAAAGAAACGGAATCCGAATGGCTCAGAGTCACGGGAGTCACTCGTTGTGATTCCAAGTGAATAAGTGAACGCACCCTAGGTGGTGTTGACCTGGCGCGATCTGTTTTCCTTAGCTTCTCGAAACAATAGAAAATGGCGGAAGCTCGGTAACCATATATATCTAAAGACCGTGATGCTAACAAAAGTAAATGACATGACAGAAGTAACAATTAAAAATCATCTTTCTTTTTAACAATATAAGACGGCGTTAATTAAAATGAACAGCGCTTAATCACCCAAATTCGCTAAAATTTTTAAACTGCTGTTAAGACCAATTGTCAGTCGTTATCTACTTCAATTTTAGATGTGGGAGATTCGAAAAATGGCTCGATAATTGTTTGAAGTGTGTAATAAAAATTAGTAAGTGAAAATTTCAGACAATCGCGGAAGTCGAAGAAGCCTATGCGAATCCAACAGAGTATGGAAGTCGAGAGCATCGATTGCTATACAATGTTCATGGTCCAAAATCATTTGAAGATCTTCGAAGAGTTGTTGGTGTATTGCAAGATACTTTCCAGGATGTTTCAAATGCTCTAGGGCTGTTAGAGGACGATGAAGAATGCATGCATGAAGCAATTTCTTTCCAATGGAAACACACCAGTGTCATAACCGCACGTGCATAACACGAAAATTTATTACGTCTAGATATATATTTCGGACGCTACGCATCCATTTTTCAACAAGACTCCATTTTTATTAGCCTTGTTGAAAAATGGACGCTTAGCGTGCGAAATACGTACCCAGGCGTACTAAATTATCGTGTTGTGGACGTGCGGTTGTGACTCTGTTGTGTTTACATTGATATTGCTATCCTAGATAAGGTAACCTACAATTTTATTTCTCATAATTTCTTTCCAGATTGATATGAACAACTCAGACATCTGTTTGATATCAATCTAGCGTACTTTGAGTCCCTAGGAACTTAAGCGAATGTGGAAGAGTTGTGCAGACGCGTTGTCAGAAGACCATCAGCATCAATTCAACACAGATGCAACCAATCTTGGAGTGCTGTATCTCACATTAAGAGATTTGGACCAATATTTAACGAACAATGAACGGCGACTCAAGGATTTTTTCAGAGATGCCTCAATTGCATCAGTTCGCTGATTAAGAAGTTGAAGCGTTCCAGGATTCAAATCCACTGGTATCGCTGGAGACTGCATTTCTTCTGGCAAGATTGCAAGAATTGGTGGATCAAACATCGCTCTGAAATGAATAAAGCTGATTGTGTACAATCACATATTAAATGCGGTATGCAATGAGACGCCAGAAAGGAGACTACCTTTCTTGGACGGTCCTGGCGAAACCGGTAAATCATTTTTGCTAGAAAAAGTGTTGGCGACTGTTGGATTGGAAGGCAAGATTGCCCTGGCAAGGGCAACGAGTGGAATTGCAGCATTTCAATTAATGGTCGGGCGAACGGCACATTCAATGTTCAAGCTAGGCCTGGATTTAAATGTAACTTCAACCTCTAATACCCCCATTCAATGGCAACATGCAGAATTGCTATGCATAGACAGATCCTGACATGTAGTTACTAAATATATTTCTTTTCGTATAATCTATGGGTGTTTAATGTTGCTTATTGCCTCTCCTCGGTTACGCCTTTTGTGTGTGTTTTTTATTACCTTTGTAATAAAAAAAATGTACTTACATTTTTGCAATGCTGTTTTGGCGCGTTGGTTACATGGCGTGTTTGACAACCTTGATATTGTGGGTTCGAATCCTTCGGAATACACTTTTTAAACAGAAACAACTTTGTTTTCCGTCTTCGTTTGCCTTGCAAGCTCGGGGAGGACAGGAAGATGCGATTCTTATTATACAGGGTGTATCAGGTTCGATGGTCATAAAGTACCTAGCGTTGTTCTCCGCAAAATTCTAAGCATAATTTTTCTTATCCATTTTTCAAAATTTTCAAAAAAAATGCTTGAAATCATTATCCAAAGTTTGGCTATTATGACGTAATTCTAAGCTTTCTGACGTAATTCATCCATGCCGTAGTGACAGAATTTTTTCCCTCCTGAAGGCAAGTTCAAGGGTAGGAGACGGAGTCAATAGACTCGCTTACTTCGAAAGTAAACAAGAGTTGAATGAAAGGATAAAGAAAACGTTCTAAGGCTTATGTCTATTTCTGGTTTTTCAGCGCTGGGCAAAATTAAGTTCAAATTCAACTTAAGTACTAATTATATAATACACATCACAATTCGTGGTCCATTCTCGTGATTGTTGCGTTAAACAGTTTCTACGACACAGCAAATTATCAGAGAAAACGCAGGGCTTCGAACACGACAACGGTCGAAAACTTTCCCTTTTTTGTTTAGAGGACGCTCAAACGTCTCCAAAAGGTAAGTGTTATTATTATTTTCCTTTTTTTATCGTTTCTCTGTTTCTTTTAAACGAAATTAACAAGTCAACCAAATCCCAAGGTTTTCACAAATAAATCGTTTCTTTCTATTCTAGTTCACTTAGCTTTCCTTTGCTGGACGTCAGTAAACTGAAATAGTGTCAAATGATACGGTAAGTAATCTCAGGATATCTTAATTAGAATAGGAACAAACACATCTTGGGTAAAACACTAATGTCTCATTTCCTTTTCAGGCGTAAGCAGGGAATAAATCAGCATAATGTTAACTTCCAAATACAATGCGCAATTATTACGATAAAATGGTGAAGTTGAATCAATCAAACAAATTTTATTATTTATTTATTTTAATACATCAAAAAAAGTAAGATGAGCCCTCTGTATCCAATATTGTCGAAAGACCGATAAATAGGCCACAGGGGGTCATCGAACAAAATTAACAAAACAAAAAGTATAACTTCCAAAACTATTGACGACAAAATTAAACCGTTGAATAATAAAGTAATAACAATCAAAAAATATAACGTCAGTCATGGCTCGATTATGATCGTAAACAAAAACATAAATTACAGGAAAAGGCCATCAATAGATGGGCCTGGAATAAAAACGTGAATCAAATGTTAAATTGTGATGTTCAAGTGGTTCTTCCATCACATTTCTTTTATCGTCCCCCCTTTTGACTCTCAGCCATTAAAGCTACTGTGGACCATTTAAATTATTTCCTTTTCATTAATTGTCATTCTTTATACATTTTTTCAACATTATTATTATTATTATTATTATTATATTTTATTTTTTTATGTCTTCTTATACAGGGTGTTTCAAAATTATGTACAATAAATTTAGTGAAATATTCTTCAGGTCAAAAGAAGACGAAAATGTTCTATAGCACTTTGTCTGGAATGGATTTGTTTGCGAGTAATCCAATATCATACAGTAGGGAAGCACGGTAGTTAGCGGACGATATTTTAGCAGTTCCAGTGTTTCGACCCAACACTAGTTTGAGTGGTTTGTTCCATTTAAACCTACTTTAGGGTTGTTCCATTAGTTGTGTACGGTTGTTTCCATTACTGTACATCCACTAGGAATATCAATTTCAGTTTGACATACGCATTACGATTTACGTAAAAAAAAGTCATGTACACGTATTCCAGTGCAGAATACACTGACATGCACCTAATGTATGGTCTTGCGGACGGAAATGCTGTGGAAGCAAGAAGACTCTACCAAGAACGCTTTCCGAATAGACGTTTGCCAAATAACCGAACATTTGTATCTGTCGACAGACATTTGAGGGAGCGTGGTTCCTTTGGCCGTCAAACAGGACGAGGGCGGCCTGTAGCACATTCTCCGGATGAGGAGGATGTGATAATTGACATCATACATGATGAACCACAGACAAGCACCCGTCGTATTTCTTCCATGGTACACATTCCGCACTCATCTGTTTGGCGCATTCTTCACCGTCAGCTTTTGCATCCATACCACCTGCAACTGGTTCAGGCACTGAACCCAACGGATTATCCACACCGACAACGATTTTGCCAATGGATACAACGTCGTCATGCTGCAGACCCTAGTTGTCTCAGCCAGATACTTTTCACGGACGAAGCAACCTTCACCCGGACAGGAATCGCAAATTCTCACAACCAGCACCATTGGGCAGATGCTAACCCGCATGTTACCAGAGCTCGAGCGCATCAAGAGCGTTTCTCCGTGAACATTTGGTGTGGAATTGTCGGAAATAACTTAATTGGCCCTTATGTGTTGCCGCCACGATCGACTGGGCGAACGTATCTTTTGTTTCTGCAGAATGCATTGCCAGAATTACTTTAAGATGTTCCTCTTTCGATAAGATCTAACATGTGGTTCATGCATGATGGCGCTCCAGCACATTTCAGCCATGTTGTGCGAGCACACCTTAATGCTGCATACACGAATCGGTGGATAGGTCGAGGTGGACCGGTAGCCTGGCCTGCAAGATCACCCGACCTTAATCCCTTGGACTTTTTTCTGTGGAGTCATGTGAAAACGATCGTCTACAGCACAGAAGTTCCTAACATTATGGATCTGAGACAACGAATTGAAAATGCATGCCAAACCGTTCGTAATACTGGCGACGAACTCTTCCATGACATCAGACGGTCGCTCATGCAACGAGCCGAAGCGTGCGTGCGAGCTGGTGGCGGGCACTTTGAACAATTCCTGTAATTTGGAGCCACGGGTTTAGTTGGCTGTATCGCGTAAATAAATCGTTTCCAGACAAAGTGCTATAGAACATTTTCGTCTTCTTTTGACCTGAAGAATATGTCACTAAATTTATTGTACATAATTTTGAAACACCCTGTATAGATAGTTAAGTTTTTTTTCTGATTTTTCTGACCTCAGGCTCAATCTTGCCGATTATTTTAATCGTGCAATTATTGGACTTGATGTTTCTTATCTATCACTTTCGTTTTAGTAACCCCATTTTTGGGCTTCGTCCTGTTGGGGGCGACTCTTTTTGAGATGTCGTACATTATTATTATTATCAGGTTGTTGCAAAAGTTTCTTCCGGTTCTAGAACCCGTGCCCAAGAAGGGCTCATTTTCCGAGGGGGTGTTCATATGTTTTCAAACAAATTATTGCATTCGATTCCTGAATATCTTTGCTACATTACATCCAAAAATCAACTTTCTGACTATATATCTGTGAGTACCATCAACGGTCTGAAATGGACCTTTCACGCAAGCATATTCGAGCAATAATCTTCTACGAGTATTCTGGAAAGATTAGTGTTGCACAATGTTACCGAAACATTTGCCAACGTTTAGGTGATGGCACTGTTAGTTTACGTACAATAGAAAAATGGTATCGGCGGTTCAGACGCGGAGATAGGACTCTTCAAGATGCACCTCCTCTGGTCGGCCAATCATGATTTCTGATGGTGATCTACGCCAAGCAATTGATGAAGATCACAATGTAACAACGAGGGAACTCGCAGAACAGTTCAAGGTTCACTTTTCAACCATTGCCCAGCATTTGCATGAGCTGAATCTGTCATTCAATAAAATGAGGTTTTTGTGTTGGAATAAAAATCCGGAAATAACTTTTGCAACAACCTGATATTATTATTATTATTATTATTATTATTATTATTATTATTATTATTACCTAGCTAGCCCGGGCTGTTTTTTCCTAATATTGCTATGTTAACCAAATATTTAAATTTTGTATTTCATTTAGGTCGATCATTTCAATTCCTTATTTTAATTGATTGATTATTTTATTTTTTGAAATTTTTATAATAGAGCAATCTTGTTGCTTTTCTACTTTTCTGGCTGTTTGTCAATTTAAGCTTATTTGAGAGTTTTGTATCTGGGCAGAATTTAGGATAATAAAATAAATATATAATTTAGTGTATACACTGCTAATATTAAATAAATATTGGGGATCCCTATTCATTCTTCACCACTCTATTAAACCGTTTTGATTATAATTACTTATGTAGAATTGTAATCTTTTGTAGGTTAAAATGGTATTATTTTTTTAAAGGCGTATATTGGGCAAACCAAGGTTGGGCAAACCACCGTCCACCTGAGTTACGCCGAACCCGGATATAATCCAGTTCTTATCCGGGGCGCATCGCCACTAATGGCTGAGAAATATCTCCGAGACTTCATGTCGGACTACGGGGTGGTGCGTAGAATTTCGTATCCCTTGCACCCAGATTCTCCTCTTCAGATGACGGGCGACATCGTAGTCTACTTGGAGCTCCATAGAGACATTCCTACGACTGTTGTGATGCGCGGAGTCAACGTCTCCCTGTCTTACAAGGGGCAGAGGCAGTGCTGCTGGTAATGGAAAAAGACTTCTCATGTTCGGAAAGACTGTCCTCTCTGGCACAAGACCGTGCACAAATTCCACCAGTGCCAGGAGAGGTCAGATGCTCTATCAGCAGCCCCAACGCCACTGCCTCGAGGAATGTCGTCCCAGCAACCAGCAAAGATGACTTCACCGGCCAAGTCACCTGAGCCGAGCAGAGCGCCTCGTCCTCCACCGAGGAAGTCGAAGTCGACCCCACCATCGTCGCCTCCTCCTTCACCAAGGAATTCGAAGACGGCCCCACCATCGTCGCCTCTTCCTACGACTCGTGGGAAGAAGATGCCGCCGCCCCCTCCTCGGCCTCGTGTGGTTCAAGAGACTGTTCCTTCTCGTCCACCTTCGCCTGATGTTTCCACGATGGTGGGGGACTGCCACTCTGCAGAAGTCATCTTAGACGATTCGTTGTGCTCCGAGTCAGTGTTTGCTGCGGAGGAATTTCCATCTCTTCTTCCACCTGCGCTTTCATCGGCATCGCAGCCTCTGCGAATCGTCTGTGCGCCTACGCCTGGAAACATTTCTTCCTCTGCTGGGACCTCAAAGCCATCAGCGTCTGCTCAGCGGGATCTTCTTGCGACGCCTAAGAGCCCTCGCAAGAAAAAAGCCCGACGTCATCGTAGCAAGAGGGACGGGATTCCTGTGTCCTCTTCATCTGAACGAGACAGCTGCGTAGACCGTCATCATCGCAGCCCCTCTTCCTCTTCGGGACGTGCTCGCTCTCCGAGACGGAAGACATCTGAGCCTCCTCCCTCGTCCGTGAGGCTCAAGTCTCCTTTAGATACAGGTCAGCCCCCGTCAGCTTAAATTCGCAGTGAAGGAGTATGCTGATGACATCCGCCAGGTGAAGAGCGAGATCAACGCTCTAATGATCCGCAGGGCCGCCGGCGTCGCTCTCAGGGCCTCAACTGTCCTGGGCGTCTGACATCCGGAATATGTCGTCAGCTGTGTTCGTTGAGGAGTGGCGTCGCGCCAATAAGAAGAGGTGCCATCGTTTGGTGGTGGAGAATGGGACAGTGGAAACGGACGCTGACATCTTGTCTGCTTTTCACTCTCATTTTTCATCATATTTTGGCCACCCAGTTTTTCCATCCGACGCCACGATGAAATGGATCGAGGCACTTAGACCTTTCACTGCTGACTCTGACCTGTCAATTACCCGTCCCTTTTCTGAAGATGAAGTCAAGAAGTTTCTGTTGATGGATGGATGGCCGTGATCAGTCTAACCCTGGATTAGATGGCATCCCGTATTCGTTCTATAATGCGACTTGGAAACTTCTTGGGCCTTTTCTGGTGCAAGTGTTCATTTCCATTCTTAAGGACCCTTCCTCCATTACGTCGGACTTTACCGCGGGGAGAATCTTCTTGCTCCCCAAGGTACCGGATCCTGAACTTGTCACCCAATGGAGGCCTATTACTCTACTTAACACAGACTATAAGGTCTTCACTAGTGTGCTCCAACAACGGCTCAAATGCTTCGCCGACGAGTTCTTCGATCCGGGACAATCCTGCTCCATTCCATCTCGCAGGTTGTCTGAGAACCTCATTACCATCATGTATGTTATAGAGGAAACGTGTGCTGATATGACTTTCAGACTTGTTGTTAATAGGAGTAACGGACTGCGTTTCCAGCGAATCTGCAATCAGTTTGACCCTTCTTGATCACTAAGAACATAATTAGCATTTGGGTTACTTAGTGGAGGTAGCGCGTCATTCTTCTTTTTCTGTAATGCTCGGACCATATTCCAACCATTCTGCTGTTGCTCTATCAAGTTTCGTAATCGTAGGCACATTTCTTTCTGAGTTATTGCTGTTTGTGTTGCAACGTGTTCTTGTGTTTCTACGAATTTCCAAATTATTCGACCTGGTCTGAATGTCAAAGGAAGTTTTACTGCGAACTTTTGAAGAGATTGAGAAAAAATTTCGCGCAAACATCCCGAGTTCTGGAAGAACAAACACTTGGTTGTTCCATCATGACAATGCGCCCACATACCTCGTTGTGAAGGGATTTCCGGCAAAAAACAATACGGCAACGGTCTCCCACCCTTCATACTCTCTAATCTAGCCCCTTTCGACTTCTACCGCTTCCGTAAAATAAAAGGGCGACGTTTTGACTCTATTGACGATATCCAAGTGGAATCGCAACTGGTCTTGAACACCCTACAGCCTTCGAACTTGCAGTAGTGCTTCCAACAATGGGAAAATCGCTGGGATCGTTGCATACGTGCCGGAGGTGACTACTTTGAAGGTGACAGCAGAAATTAGGGTATAAGGTACATTTTACGCTTTTTGCAAGAATATTCTCAGAAATTTTGGGGGTGTCACCTCATATTTAAACAGGAAAATCAAGGCACCCCCGACATCTCTTTTTTTATAAGATAAGGAGCTCGACTGGGTTAATAAATACAAATATCTAGGTGTTTTCATAGACTCAAGACTACTGGAATCACCATGTGACGTACGCGAAGCTCAGTCTAATTGCGCTTGTGAGTCGCAACAGTGCCATGAGTATCGACAATAAGCTGCTCTTGTAGGAAGCCATTATTCGGATCATCCTGCTTTACTGCATGTCTGAATGGGCTAGTGACTATTTGCAGAAGTAGATTACATGAACGCCAACCCTTTCAAAAATTTTTCCCTAAGAATATTGCTCAACCTAATAAAGGAACTGTGAGAAACCAGTCTATCCACAGGGAATTCAGTATGGCAGATGTAGTGGAATTTGTCCAAGAACTCCTAGAGAATATGCTGCAGAAGGTGAAGACGCATAGCAACGTTTTGGCGGTTGAGATTCTTCACCACTCACAGGAAATGAAGTGGAATACGAAATACCGTAATTTGAGCCACTTACTGGATGTCAACTTTAAGGATATTAGCAACGACTCCTTCCCTGAATACAGAGGGTTGAGTACGTTACAACTAAACGATTTACATATGCAAATTCTCTAGCCACGTGGTTGACAGGGCTACGCGGTCGTGAGGAGTTATAAAGAGGACATCGCTTCATCATTCTTAATCGTTGTAGAAACGCTAGCTGCGAGAATGCCGCCAAAAATCGATATATATGGGGAAGGATATATAAATGCACTTTCCGACGCGAAGTGGTCCTATACCATGATTATAAAACAATGCAAATTCAGAGGTCTCTGCATTTCGAAGGCAGGAATCTGTAACATACTATATAAAAACAGAAAAACCGCAATACCAGCAACGTTGGACAGCGACGCATTCCAAGCAAAACACCGGAGACTGTAGCCAAAGTGAATCATCTCATCTCTGCAGAAAATCCCAAAACTCATAGGGCTCGCAAATAACGTAGGGATATCACAGTCAACGGTATGCAACATAATCCAAAAAAAACTCCGACTGGTTAAGCGTCCGAAACCTTGTATGGGTGCATCAGGATAAAGCTACGAGTCATATTCCAAGTCAACGGTTGCCCATTTGCGAACACTGGAACAGTAGACGGGCATACAATCAATTCCGTTTGAAGACATACCCGTGAAATCTCCAAACGCATCCCCCATGGATTACTGTGGCTTTCAACTGCTGAAACTCTCTCTTGGAAGTAGACGACCCCGTACATTGGATGGTCTATGGAAAGCCTATGAAGAGGGGTGGGCACAGATCGACCTAAATTCTCTGCAGCGAAGTCTTATTGAATGGAAACTGCGATACAGAGCCATAGTTTGACACCGTGGGCATCAGATAGAACATCATTGAACATTGAGGCGGAGTTTCTCATAGACTTATGACGCTGCAAATCATTTTGTTGTAACGTACTCAGCCCTCTGTACTGGAAGTTGTAATTCGTTTTTGTTTGTTGTTTGTTTTCGTTCTCCCTTTTTTTGATTTATCAATCTTATTATCCTACCACTTATCGTGGATGACCACTTAGGAAAGTTAAGCTTCTGGTCTAATTCCGTGTATTTCTTCAGGTATTTGTTGAGATAGGGCGAGTTCAGAGGAATCGCGGTTTCCATTCCACTCGATTACATGTACACTTCACTGCTCGATTGTCGATTGTCTCCTATTATCATTTTCACTCCTTGCTTTGACAAAAAGACAGGGTCTATCCCAAACTTCAGCAGTTTTTCAGGGTCTTACCACCCTGTGTTCATTTTTTATTTTTTGTTTTAAACTTTGTAATTTACGAGGGCTTTTAAAATGTATCAGACCTAAGGTCGGGAGGAAAAGCTATTTACGTGATGTAGTTCATGTCCTAGTCTCTTTCAAAGTAGACCCCTTTCGCTTTCACACACAAAGTCTCAAGGTCTCTTCCTTTTCTGATAAAACTTGTGGAAGTCGTCTTTTGGAATGATTTTCAATGCCAACGTTCCGTTGTGCATGATGTCCTCTCAAGTTTCAAAACGGGTATCTTTGAGTGACATTTGGGCTCTGAGGAGTAGTTAGAAATCACACAAACCCGATATATGAAATGTAAGGAGCCTGGCGAACGAGCCTTTCTTTGTCAGGAAATTCTGAGTGAAGTGCAACGAATGCGCCGGGGATTTGTGAGGCCAGTAAGTTCAGTCTCTTGCAACGAACTGCATCATGAAAGTAACGTAAAACGTCCTGCTAGTATTTTTAGTAAATCTTTGTCCTTCTGGTACGAATTGGTCATTAACAATATCACGATCGTCAAAGAAAACAATCTTCATCAACTTGAGCTTTCACCTCGCTTGTTGCTTCTCACTCTTTCGGTCTTGGTGAGGGTGGATACTTCTACAGAGTGACCAAAATTTTGGTCTTGGATGTAGCACATCCAAATTCGATTGTCTATAAATAGAGTAATAGTTGAAAGGTTTCATCGGCTACTTTGAAAGACCTATTCCCATTTGCCGTTGGCAATCCCCCCACAATTTGACGGCATAATGAGACAACTGTAACTAATTAAGCAAAAGCTTCTGAACGTAACTACACCTTGACCATTGCCGTCAACTCTACCAGAAGTTGGCTGATTTGAAGTTAACATTGTTGTCTATGGCAGGAAGAGCTTTTTTGCGATTTGCCGGAAGTTGGACGTATTCGAACGCAAAGCGCTTGACTTTTCTTATAGAACATTTGAATGCGTATCTAATGGTACTATAGCGGTTTTACGGGCATTTGCGGAACACCTCCGAAATTGGGATCGAAAAAAACATCAATATTGCTCCAGTTTGAGGCGATTTGAACGATTTTCTAAATAAAACATGAATTAATTTCTATCTCAGTTTCGGAGGTGCGATGCCTGTAAAAAATTCATAAAGTTTGTTATCATTGCCTACACTTTATAAATGCTCGAGTTATAGCATATATTTTTGTCGTATACAGGTGGTCTAGTGGTAAAACGCTTGAGTTCTATTTTGTAGGTACGGGTTCAAATCCCTTCTTCGATAATTTTTTTTCTCTTCGTAATTTTTTTAACTTGTATGATAAAAAATCATTTACTAAATATTTTCCAATTTTCAATTTGCTACCATCATTTTATTTTTATAAAATGCATATAAGAATTGTTATAATTAAACATAACCTATTATTTCCGGTTTGCTAAGGTTATTTTTGCATAAATTGAAAGGTTGTTTCAAGTTATATTTATTTCCTTTAAAAAAAACCGCAAAAGTTACAATTTATGTGTAGGTAAAGACAGAGAGGTTAATATAATAGTTAACTTCTGCTCCTAGAAATAAGAAATTGTAATTTGGTAGCTAACATGCTATTTAAAAACGTTATTGAAGGGTGATTGATAAACTATAAATACCAAAATGATGCATTATATTTAGTTATTACATGGTGCAATAATTACACTAGTCAACACACTTTTTGTAACTATGACCACATATAGTGTTCTTAGTAGTAATTTGTATGTAGAATGCGAATCTGCTTTTAGATTTTTATCACGTCACGTTTCCAAGTTATGCACTTCGAGACTTCTATGTTAAAGTAATGGATGTGAAGAGAAGCGTCTGCAATGTTAAACTATACATATTTTGGGGTCGCAAGAAAATTTATCAGGCCCCAAACACTGAATAATTTTAAAATGTTTCATTGAAAAAAAAGAAATCTGTGCATGCTAGAGAAATTTCAAAATTATATTCGTATTCAGCAGAAAAAATACTACCAAAAATCACCCACTTGTATTTGGTTAAAAGATAAATCTTAAATTTTGTTGGCCAGTGTTATTTAATCTTTGTGTGAGTTAAATGTCATCTCAAAGGTTGCAAAATTTACAAAAACAATTAAATGTGGATAAGTAAACTTTTTCTTATAAATGCTCTTTTATCACTGCGGATCATTAATTATAAGAATTCGTATATGCATTTTATAAAAAAAAATGATGGTAGCAAATTGGAAAATCGGAAATATATAACACATTCCCATAAATTTACGAAGAGAAAAATTAATAATATCGAAGACGGGATTTGAACCCGTATCTACAAAATAGAACTCAAGCGTTTTACCACTAGTTCACCTGAACACGATGAAAATCTATGCTACAATTCGATCATTTATAAAGTGTAGGCAATGATAACAAACTTTATGAATTTTTTTCTTGGAAAATTTTTAAAAAAATGCGTCGAATGGCTTTGCACGGGTCTGTAATTTGGTGAAAGCTATTCGTAGAATATTTTTTATCAAAATCGGTGAGTCAGAGTACGTGGAGTATCATTGTTAGTATGGCTAAATGCGCTCACTTTTTTCGGTTTCGCGGTTTATTTTGAATATCGCGATTTCATGTTTTGCAGGCATCAATAGTAGCTTTGGGTGAGTAACATATTTCAATTTGATGTGACACTGTGAGGTACAGGTCGCGTATGGTTCCCTAGTTAGTGTAGTTAATGATATAAAAAAAGAAGAGAAAAAAAAACTTGGGGGAGGGGGGTTGAAATCTCTTCCAATGTTTACTTAATACCGCGCTAGACTAGCCTTAATGGAAGCGAAATGCAGAGATGTTTGTTTAATTTTATAATATTTCAATAGTTACTTAATTGTGTTACAATAAAAAATCTATTTTAAGTATCTTTTACCTGATTGCTGAGAAAACGAGAAATTCAAAAATAGTAGAATAACTGAGAGTGTAGTTGTCATATTTCGAATCGCTGTAGAAAGAATTAAACACTTTCAGTTATTAAAATATCATGTGTTTCCATAATTCTATTTCCCTGTGATTCAAATGATCCTGAAATGATTAACAAAAAAAAGCAAGATGATTTTGCCATCATTTTATCATTATGTTTCCTGCTATACTTCATTAATGATTCATTCAATTATCGTTTCATAATTGAGTCATCTCTTTATTTACCTCTCATTTTATTTGATCACCTTCCTGTAAGGAATTATTATCACCACTTTTCGGAGAGGGATTAAACAAAATTATAAAATTCAACCAATTCAACTCTCATTATAAAATTAAACAAACACCTGGGATTAAAATAGAATGGAAGGGGAAAAAATAGCAACAAAAATCGTCACTCGGTTAAAACGATAATCAGAAAACTTAAGAAAAAAATTAGGAGAAAAAACAGAGAATTGAGTTTGGGGAATAAGCGCCTTATAGGGCAAAAGTTGATTTTTGAGAAAATGGAAGAGCAAAACCTTAGTAATCATAGATACAACTATTAGCTGCGCAGGAGAAACTTGGTACACATTGAGAATTTCGGCTCTGAATTTAGGTAGTAGCATTAAAAAAATTCCGGCAACACTGATGGAAGGTAAATGCTGCCTCTATTGTTGCACAAATTCACTTAATAAAGGAGTGAAAATGCACCGAGTTTCATGGAATGAAGATCGAAAATTAAAGTGGACCATTGCCATTATTAAAAAAGTTAGGAATGGAAAATTGTGGAAACCAACTGTCCATAGTCGTGTCTGTGAAAAGCATATTCTAACAGATGAGATTTTTAGTTCGTTTTATTATGCTATAAATATAATTTCAAATATATTTAACAAAAGAAAAAAATAACAAAAACTCTAAATGTTCTTCTCCGAACAACCAAGTAGTGATCCTTTAGATTTGGATTATACACTGCTCAAAACATTTAAATGAACACTTCTATTAAGCAGCGTGCAGAAGCAACTACGAATAATATGGACAAAATCGCTGTATGTGATCATTAAAAGACGGTTTATTTAACAATAGAATGCATTATTGAAACAACTGGTGAAGAAACATAAAGTAAAAACAGGAAACTGCAGGACCCCTGCCTAAAACAAAGTGAAATGTCTTTTGGACATTGTGAGGAGAATGCCCTGTTTCTTCCAGGGATCGGTTTTTGCACCACTCAGTAATGTGTATACCTACCATGGGCTGTAGTAACCTCCATGCACCTTCGAGGCATGCTCCGTATCAGTCGACGGATGTGATCTTGGTGAAGGCGGTCTCATTCCTCAGTAAGTGCCTGGATGAGCTGTTGCAGTGTTTCTGGAGCTGAAGGGCGGTGTCGAATTCGCCTGTCAAGCATGTCCCAATGATGTTCAAGTGGATTTAGATTCGTAACAACAGTACACATTTCGTGATTTTGAAAAATACCAATCAGCTCCCAGAGTCGCGTTTTCGGCAGTTTTTTAACACGCTACTACGTATAAGCCTATAAAAAGAATATAACTCAGAATCGCGTTTTCGGTTGTTTTTCAACACAAACCTACAGATCCGCCAAAAAAATGTATACACACTTTAAGGAACGAAAACTATTTATTCTACGTTTGTTTTACATTTAAATTCTGGTCACACTTGTAGTACTGTCTTCATTTAAGCACATGATTACTTTAGATGTTCGAAGTGTTGGCCGTTAGTGGCGAGATACATAACGGAACGACGAGCGGTCGCCGCAGTTATGTTGGTCAGTGTTTCAATGGAGGTCGCTGCACATGCCGCTGTAATCTCCTGCCGAAGGTTCTCCAGTGTTACGTCGATAGACTTGATCTCTCACAGTTTCCTACAAGAAAAAGTTCATGTTAGATCAGGCGACCGTAGAGGGTACACTTCTCCACTGACAGTAGCATCAAAGAAAAAGGGTCCTACTAAGCCCCTAGATGATAGTCCACACTATACATGAATCCCTGATAGATTGACCACCTTATCCACATGAACATGCGGATTTTCCGGTGCCCAATTGACAATATCAGTATCTCGATACAGTCTAACAAAGAGTATGCATTTTTTGGCGGAGTCTGCATGTACACTGAATGGCCAAAAAATTAAAGACACCCCTTATTTGAAAGTAAACCAGTCCGAGAGTGACGTAGAGTGCCGTAACCAGCAGAGCTGCTTATATAAAGAACGTTCAGCTATCACGGAAGTTAATGTCAAAATGGGTAAGACGAAAGATTTACAGGGTCGGGACACATTAATATGACCACCTGCTAGTATCCGGAATTTCCACCTTTGGCGGCAAGCACAGCAGCTTGTCGACGTGGCAGAGAGTCAGTAAGTCCTCGGAAGGTGGTTGCAGGTATCTGGGATCATTCGGCGATCAGTGCATCCCGTAATTCCATCACCGTGCGTGGTGGAGGGTTCAGCTTGCGGACATGGCGATCGAGATGGTCCCACAGATGTTCAATTGGGTTGAGATCCGGGTAGTTTGGTGACCATGGGAGTAGCTTGAATTCATCCTCATGCTCCTCGAACCAGTCGTGGACAATTTTGGCAGTATGGCAGGGAGCATTGTCCTGTTGAAAGGTGCCATCATCCTGAGGAAACACTGTCGACATGAAGGAGTGTACCTGGTCTGCGACGATCGTCAGGTAACGAACAGCATTCAGTGTACCCTCCAGCGGTATCAGTGGACTCAGACCATACTAGGAAAACATACCCCAAACAGTCACACCTCCCCCACCAGCCTGTCGTTTGCCAACGATGGTGTCGGGATGCCTGTTCTCAGATGCTTCCCGGAGAATTCTCCATCGTCCGTCCACTCTGTTCACCAGAAACCGCGACTCGTCAGAGAAAGCAACCCTTTGCCACTCGGCCGAGGTCCAATGGCGATAGTCCATTGCGAATTGGAGGCGTTTTGGGCGATGCACAGGCGTCAGCATGGGTGCTATTACCGGAGCCCCAACCTCAAGAGGGATCGTTGCACTGTCTTGGTGCTGACACGCCTAGTGGCCCCACTGTTCATTTGCTGTGTCAGTTGCTCAACAGTGGCACGCCGATTGGTCTTGGGCAGGCGTCGTAACCGACGCTCGTCTCTAGGATCGATGGCCCGTGGGGCCCCACAGTTACCTCTTTGGTTGCTCGAAACTGTCTGGTTCGTCCAGTCGTGGTACACCTTCACAACGGCAGCCCTAGAGTTGTTCACAAAGGTGGCCATTTCTGAAATGCTGCCCCCCTTGGCTCGATAGCCAATGATCATCCCCTTTTGGAGGTCCGACAGGTCACTTGCTCTGCCCACGACGGCGACAATTTCTGTGTTAACGGATGCTACTACACGTCGGCTGTTGTCATCTTTTAATGATATGCATTGATTTTTCATCTGCATACCATGAGACGTTCCAACATGTTCGAGGAGAGGTGGTCATATTAATGTGTCCCAACCTTGTAAGTGAGTTTGAAAGAGGGGTGATTGTCGGTCCAAGAAGAGCTGGTGAAACGACGACTCTTTTAGAGTTTTCTCGCGCAACACTATCTCGGGTGTTTAGAGAGTGCCAGTTGAGAAAAAAAACTTCAAGCGATAAGGACTATTCTGGTCGAAAAAGGCTGGTGAACGAGAGAAATGAAAGGCGAGTAGCACACATAGTCCGCAGCAACAGAAGAGCAACAACACGAAAAATAACAGCTGAATTCAATGCAGGTGCATCACAAAGCATTTCCCAACGCACAACAAGACGGACGAACTTTGCAAACGATGGGCTTTAGCAGCAGAAGACATCAAGAGCGCCTCTGGTATCACAGAACAATAGGAAAAGGGGCCTGTTGTTGGCCCAAGAACAACATAATTGGTCACTTGAGGAGTGGAAAAAAAGTAGCCTGGTCCGATGAATCTCGTTTTCTGCTCCATCATGCAGATGGCAGGATCAGATTACGGCGCAAACAGCACGAGTTCATAGAGCCCTCCTGCAAAATGACAACTCTTCAGGTTGGTGGCGGTGGAATTATCGTGTGGGGAATGTTTTCTAGAGTATTCTGTGTCCCTTGATATCCGTGGACACAACTCTGAACAGCACAGCTTATCTCAACATCGTTGCCGATCACGTGCACTCATCTATGGCTATAATGTTTCTTTCTGGAGATGGTCACTTTCAGCGGGACAAGCATCTTGCCACCGTGCTCGATCGGTCACAAATTAGTTTGAGGAACATCAATCAGAGTTTAGTCTGCTTCTATGGCCAGCTCAGTCCCCTGACCTCAATCCTATTGAGCACTTGTGGGACGAAGTTGAAAACCACTTCAAAGCTTGGAAACGCCATCATCTAATCTGACCCAACTTAGAGCTGCCATTATGTTAGCATGAACCAACATTCCTCATCAACGATATCAGCATCTTGTTGAGTCCATGTCAAGAAGAATATCGTCTGTCCATCAGAGCTAAAGGTGGGCCAACTCGTTATTAGATGGTGTCTATTAATTTTTTACCCAATAAGTCTATAAGTGGATAAGACGAATCCATTTCCATATAACGTTTTCAATAATTTTTGAACAAGTTTGCGTTTAAAAACTACATGTACTTAAAACGCAGTCCTCAAATTCCACGCCTTGTCAATTGATAAACAGTTTTGTGTTCAAAAACAACCGAAAACGCAAAACTGAGTTAAATTGGCTTTCAAATGATATACAGGGTGAGGCATTTATCTTGAGACAACTGAATATCTCGGAAACTAAGCATTGTACGAAAAAATGTCCAAAATCAAAAGTGAATTAATTCACGGGGGAAATTCATTAGTTAAAAATTACCCCCTCCCCTTGTGAGGGGGGCTGGGGGGGGGTAACTTTGAAATCTTAAATAGGAACCCCTATTTTTAATGGTATATTCGGATTGTATACAATATTCGAGAAATGTTTTATTCTTGGGGTTTTTTCAATGGATCCAACTATTTAGAAGTCATAATTTCAAAAATTAAAAATTTTTAGTGCACAAGTAAACTTTTGGGGGAGCAGTTCTATGCAGACAGAGTCAATGCGTGTGTATTGAAAAATATTGGATTTTTGAAATTCTGACTTCGGATTCTTAAAGACCATTAAAAAGTAGAATAGGAATGTCTGTAAGACCCACTCTCTATCTCTTTGTCTTCATCGATAAAACTGGGTTCAAAACTTTAAAAGTCCCACACTTTCAAGGCCTCTATCTCCTAAACGGTTGGATCAATTGAAAAAACACCAAGAATAAAACATTCTCGAATATTATGTACAGTCTGAATATACCATTAAAAATAATGGTTCCTATTTAAGATTTCAAAGTTACCCCGTCCCCCCAGCCCCGCACGCAAAGGGGAGTGGTAATTTTTTAACTAATGAATTTCCCCGCTAAATAATTCACTTTTGATTTTGGACATTTTTTCGCACAATGGTTAATTTCCGAGATATTCAGTTGTCTCAAGATAAATGCTTCATCCTGTATTTTTTTTGAGTTGAAAAACAAAAAAGAGAGTAACTCCCATATTTAGTTTTCAGCTGATGATAACTGAATATTTCTGAGATTTAATTCCTTTTTTAAATGATCGCTTATATTATCAATTATAATTTAATTTTAGATTTAAACATGAACTAAATGTAGTCGTTGATTTTACACAGGATGATACCGGAATATTACTAAAATTTCCTGAGCAATGTTAACAGTTTTTTTGCTATTGTTGGTTAGATCCTGTATATTACCCTCTTACACGGAAATGATCTCGTCATTTAAATGAGTCATTTTCTCAGCTCTAATTTCCGGAGCATTATTATTATCGTTCACCAAAGTCTCAGCAAGTGATCTACGATTATGAATCGGAAGGGGAGGACCGAAGAATACATTGAATTATCAAAATTAGAATGATGTTCTACATTTACATTGTTTCTAGATGACGAGAGCATTTTAAACAGTTGTTGAATTAATGATTTTTGATAATTTAGAAATTCCTTTAAATTGTGACCTTACATGTCAGTGTTGTGATTTGTCTGGGGTGTCACATGGGTCCGGCGGGAACCTTGTATATTTTATTACTTTTAAGCGTTAATCCTTGCTGTATTTGATGTTTTATTTAGGCTGGGCTTAATGTTTATTTTGTTATCTTGAAGCAGTTTTAATTGTTATAAGTGAAAATGAAAGTTTGTTTTTTCCTTTAAAGTCAGAATAAAGTTGGTGAATACTTTTCGTTTTTCCTTTTTATAATATATTTCTTACTTCCTATTTGGGTCTGATTATTCATTTTGGTTTATTTAACGACGCTAAGGGAGTTTTAAATGATTGTTTCGTATGCTTTGATGCATAATACGATATTTTAATAAGTTTGTTTTATGCTTATTGCATTTATGTTATAAGAATTATACTCTATCCAACGAAAGTTGGAGTGGGCGTGTCTAGTTAAACTTCCTATTTCAATTGTTAGACATTGTTGCCAAAGTAGAATCAACAATGTCTAACAATTGAAATGGGAAGTTTAATTGGACACGCCCACTCCAACTTTCGTTGGACAGGGAATAGTAATTTAGTGGCGACAGTTGTTGCTCGACAATCGGGAAAGCAACAGGGGCCGTCATTGTTGGAGTTTTGCTTTGTTCATCGGAGAAAATTCTCAGAAGATCATTGCCAAGCGCCAACGGGTTACTGTTGGAAGAGAAGTGTTGGTGAAAAAGAGATAGAAGTATCGTTGTTGTCAAACGTGATGGTCGATTGAAGTCGAAAGAGAAAGCAGACATGTTGTTTTGATAAGTGTTCTAGCGATCGGAAAATTTACATTTGATTCGCACAAAGAATGCATAAGAAGAAAATCTACCATTATACCATGCTGGTTAAAGTCATGTACAATTAGAATGTTGATTGTGCATATAATAAGTGAATTAATGCTTGATATTCTCCGTAACTTGAATTGCGCAATATTTTAAATGATACATGGTGGGCAGACCTAGGACAAAAGAACATCGGAGGTCGGTTAAGCAGACAATTAGAAGGCAGCAAATAGTGAGACTGTTTCTTGTTGGTTGCGTTGTATCCTCATTGAAGTATTTCTTTTGAGATTTTAGACTCAATACTGGGCCCCCCCCCCCTTTATTGTGCATTGGTGATATAAGAAGTGTCCATTGCGGACGATGTGGTTCACCTGATGACAGTTTGTCACGTGATCCCGCCTTCGTCAACATTAGAAGTTAAGAAAGCGTTTGTGCTGACGTTCTATAGAACAATTTGTAGAATTTTGACTTTTGCAATTATAGCATATTAAGCTATGTTAAGTATCACTGATAGACAATTAGTTTACCGGGAATGCAAAAACGGACAGGTTCACTTTGCTCTTCTGTAGATGTTATTTGATCGCACGTTCACTTTCAGCGCCACGAGTGCAACTGGTCCTGGTGTCAGTACGAATAAGCGTGCTGCATAACTTGTATGCGTTGAGGTCATAACATACTGACCAGGTGTCGTTGTGCAGCTCGATGGCTAGTTACTGCTAGAAAGGAGCCCGTTACTGTGGTCCTCCAATTTTAAACATGGACCAGCATTGCGCGGTGTTTATTGCGCGGATTCCCTCTATAAGCGGAACAAACTTTATTGCGCATGTTTGAATAATTAGAAGATATACCTAATAAGTAGCGAACTGGCAAGTAGTTCATTATTGTTGCTTATAAATGGATTTGGACCTTGACCTTAATAGGAAGATAAATAAATATTCATGTTCCCAGTTTGTGTAATAATTGCAAACACACACACCCTCAGATTAATATCAGTCCCGATAGTCCTGACTTCCGCCGCACCTGGCGATCACCTTTACGGGTTTTCGATAAGTATTGTTGTGGGAGGTGTGGGTGGTCTCAAAGTAATTAAACAAATCTTCACAGACGATAATAACTCTATTAAATTAGAAATTAAGGAGATTAAATTTCCTGTATTTTTAGTCGAACAGTTATTATCAGCATTTATATCAATATAATTATTAGATATAGCTTGAAAAGATTTACCAAATAATTTGCCATTACCGTAATCACAGTGACTTCTTCTTCTACTCATCCCGCGTCTACTTAGAGTTGGGAATCACTGACTTTATCTGTTGATGAGAAAAAAACGATTTTTCCAGACGATTCCATTAGCTCATCATCAGAACAAGTAGCGATGGAGTTATCTCTACAATTTTCACATTTCCATTCCAAAATTTCATCAATATTTTCTATATTATCACATATTGAACACAAGAATAATGCATACCGATTTACAGGACCTTTACAATAAATTCTCTGATGCTTTCCATGAATCGACTTATTGCACAGAGGATTATTGTAATGAATCGACTTATTCATTTTTCAGGTCTCTGGACCCCCCCCCCCCAACCTCCTCGTTCCATTGTCTCAACCGAGATGTTGGCCACCGACCTGAAGAAGTCATCACGCGAAGATTACCCGATGACATAAATTGTAGATGGTCCTCAATTAGCTGAGAAGAGAAAACAATGGGCGAGCTCAACAATGAACTCAACAAAAGATTTTAATATACGAGTTTCCCGTCGTTATGGAGAGTGAGATATAGAAAAAAATATAAACAGAAAAGATAGAACGACGGCAGCCATCAAGCTAGTCGGACAGAGATGGAAAACAGCCGCGACGAAATATATGGCAAAGGAAAGCTTCGTTTTTTTTTAATCCGTCTCTTGCCCGACGATGTTGCGAAAGGCTCCAAGGATGAGAACAATAATTGTATTCTGGCTTTCATTTCAAGTTTGCTTCGTTAAGAAGACGTGGAAATGAAATTATTTTTTTACAAGAGTTTTCTATGGACCAACAGAATTAAGCGACGTGTATCGAACGCCTACGCCGACGTTCAAAAAAAAGAAGATGCCGCACCAATGATGACGACCTATGTAATTTTTTTGATACTGGGAAAGCGTTGGGCTCTAGGCGTTCTGATACTAAACGCTGTATTTGGGCCATTGACTTAAACACCTACCCTTCTTGATCTTTTTTATTCTTTTATCCCTTACAGAATAATCAAAACTTCTGCCAGTGAAGTTGAACTCTCGATGTCACGTAGTACCAATCCGCCTGTCAGATCGTCGGCCAAGAGCAGCGAAAGAAGAAAAAAAAAACCGACGATCCGACTCGACTCCGAAGACAAGGGGGAGGAAGTAGAAGACGGAAAAATCCGATAGAAAAGGAAAAACAGCGAAGCCCGCCGCCCGCAAAAGAAAATAGAAGAGACAGAAGATTCGAGAGAAACGAAGAAAGCTTCTCATTGGTTAATAGAGAGCGTATGCAAGAAAGGTTAATTAAGAAACGATATAAAAGACGAGGAAAAGAAAGGAACTTCAGAGAGCAATATACTGGAGCCGTGAAAGGAAGAACGAAGGAAGAATAGCTAATAGTGCTTTCAATTTTTGTGAGTGAGTGTCATTTTTGGACTTAAAATTTTTTCACTCAGCAACCAACCAACCAACGCGTGCGTGAATAACTTTAGTGCGTGTGAGTGACC
>JAHWFO010041987.1:0-10960 GCA_023313115.1 Rhysida immarginata | reverse complement strand
AGAACATGGTGATGATGATTTCTGATGGCCCCTTCGCCGTAGGGGGCTTTACGAAGGAGCTGTACGCTAAAACGCGTATACCTCCTGTTCTTCCTTCAGGTGATCCTGCTGTCAAGGTTGTCCAACGTTTATCCCCGACTGAGACGAGGATGTTTTGTCGACAACGTAATGTGGCAAACAGGATCGTGTCTGCCAAATTCATTAAGATTGGACAAACCACCGTCCACTTGGTTTATGCGGAACCCGGATATCATCCCATTCTTATCCCGGGGCGCTTCGCCGCTGATGGCAGAAAAATATACAAAGTATTACATGTCTGACTACGGGGAAGTTCGGAAGATCTCGTATCCGCAGCATACGGATTCTCCCCTGCAGGAAACCGGTGACATCATAGTCAACATGATCCTTCATAAGGACATCCCGCAAAGCCTTGTGATGTATGGGGAACGTGTCTCCGTATCTTACAAGGGGCAAAGGCAGTGCTGCTGGTACTGCAAAAAACCATCACACGTCAGGAAGGATTGTCCTCTCCTCAAGAAATGCGATACCTGCCAGCATATCGTAGGCAAATTTCATCGTTGCCCGGAGAGGACTGATGCAGCACCAGCAGTTCCATCGTCACTGCCAAGGGATTGGCGGTCCCAGAAAACATCGATGATGACACCATCGGACAAGCCACCTGTGCCACGCAGAGCTTCGCCGCATTCCCCTCCACCTCGAAGGCTGCAAGCGTGTCCATCTTTGCCGCCTCTCCCTGCCGAACCAGAGAAGGAAATGCCACCTCCTCCACCGGTTCCAAAGGTTCCAGAGGTCGTTCCTATCCTTCCTCAGCCATCGAGCGATATTTCGATGATAAGAGAGGAAATCTCTGCAGAAGAAGATGTCAATGTGTCACTGGGTTCCGGATCGTTGTTTGCAGCGGAAGAATTTCGATGTCGCAACCACTGCGGATAGCTTGTTCATCTTCTTCAGCCAGGTTGTCATCATCAGCTGGGACGCCGAAGACATCAGCACAAAGCCAGCAGGATCACCCTAAGATGAGGAAGAGTCCACGCAAGAAATCGAGAAGACATCGTAGCAGAAGGGATGGGTGTAATGGTTCCTCTTCTACCGAACGAGACAGCTGCCCAGACCGTCGGCGCAGCCATTCTTCGTCCTCGAGTCGAGCTCGATCCCCGAGGAGGAAGACTACAGAGCCTGTCACAATACCTGAAAGACTGAAGTCTCCATTGGACACAGGGGTTTCCGCAAATCCCGCTCAACTGTTGATCACCTTCTTCGGTTGGAGCATGAGATTCATTTTGCACAGAGACATAAACAACATGTTGTAGGGGTGTTCTTCGATCTGGAAAAAGCCTATGATACAACTTGGAGGCATGGAATAGCAATACTTTTGCGGAAATATGGCCTTATAGGACACCTTCCCTCTTTCCTGTGTAATTTCATGGCGAACAGAACATTCCGAGTTCGCGTTGGGTCAACGATCTCAGACCCTTTTACGCAGGATAATGGTGTCCCACAGGGAAGTGTGCTGAGTCCATTTCTTTTCCTCACAACTTGTGAGGCTTGTTCACAACTTCCATCCACTGTGAACTGTTCCCTGTACGTTGACGATATTGCCATCTACTGTCGAGGGTCCTCAATGTTCTTTATTGAGCGTCAACTGCAACTGGCCATCAACAAGCTTGTAACCTGGAGCAACGAAGTAGGATTTAAATTTTCACCCCAAAAAACAAGGGCCGTTCACTTTTGTTTTTTGAGAAATCTCCATCCAGACCCAGACCTTACACTTTATGGATCCCCTATTTCAGTAGTGGACTCACATAAATTCTTGGGTCTGACATTTGATAGAAAATTATCATGGCTCCCACATATTCGTAATTTAAAAGCGAGATGCTTACAAGCCATGAATGTTTTGCGCTCTATTTCCGCTACCAAATGGGGTGCGGATAGGAAGATGCTTCTTTTTTTATACGGCTCTCTAGTTAGATCTAAATTGGACTACGGAAGTATTGTGTATGCATCTGCTTCAAAAAGTACTTTGAAGCTGTTAGACCCCGTCCACAATCTAGGCATAAGAATTGCTATAGGAGCGTTCCGAACAAGTCCGGTAGAGAGCCTTTATGTAGATGCTTCTGAACCCCCGTTATGGTTAAGAAGAGCCAAACTCCTCCTGAAATATGCTCTTCGCATATATGGTGAAAGTCAGCACCCAGCTTTTGCCTGTCTATTTGGTAAACCTAGAATCCCTCCCCATCACTCTTATAGAAGCATCAACAATTGGTTCCAGAATCTTCTGGAGAGCCTGAACCTCTCATTTCCAGCCATGCATAGCCGAGAGGTCAGAGATGTCCCTCAGTGGATTCTTCCCCAACCAGATGTAAATTACAATTTATTCGGTGGGAAAAAATCAAATTTTTTGGAAGCCGAAATTAACGCACTTTTTAAGGTTTTTTTTAGAAACCCTTCCTGATGGCTTCCACATATATACAGATGGGTCCAAATCAGAGGACGGGGTTGGCTGTGCTTTCCAAACGAGTTTTCCATCTTCTCAGCGGAATTGGTTGCATTAGCCAAAGCGTTAGAGTTCTGTTTTCAATATCCAAATTCCAACATCTGGATATTCTCTGATTCTCTGAGCGCTTTGCAATCGTTGGAATCTTTCAATTCTGAAAATCCTTTTGTCAAAAGAATCCAGGAATACCTTCATTTCCTGGATTACCAAGGTACCAGAATTCATTTTGTCTGGATCCCTATGAACGGGTCGACAAGGCGGCAAAACACGCTATTACTCAGGTACCGATCTCGGAATTGCTGTCAATCCCCGAGCATTTACACCCGGTGATTTCCAAGAAACTCAAATCTTCTTGGCAGGAGTCTTGGCCTCTTAACCCAGCTAATAAACTTTTTGAAGTCAAGCGTTCCATCACACCGTGGTCATTACCTTGTCTAACAAATAGGCGGGAAGATGTTGTTCTTACTCGGCTTAGGATTGGTCACAGCCGTCTTACTCACATCCATTTATTAAAAAAAGAACCAGCTCCATTGTGTTCTTGTGGAGCAATGCTAACTATTAAGCATATTTTAATCCAGTGCCCTTTACACACTAAGCTACGACGCTCATTAGGGCTGAATCATTCCTTAGATTTTTTGTTGGGGAACAACCCCATAATTTTTAAAAAAGTGTTTCTTTTTTTAAAAATTATTCATGTTTTTAAATTCATATAATCATCTTTTTATTGCTTTTGCATTATATATATATTTGATCATTAAGTATAGGTTTCATTTAGTGCCATTCAGACACTAATCATATTCATCAGTTTTTATTAGGCGACAACTCAAAAGAAATTAAATTTTAATCATCTATTTTATAGTCAGTTAGTGCCCTTTACACACTAATGATTTACACAGAACCTATACAAATATTTCTTATTACGGGAGAACCCTGGAGGAAAATGTCGGTTTTTTTAAATTTATTAGGGTTTTTAAAATCTCATAGTCATAATTTTTATTGTTTTTCCATCTTTGTCATTCATTTTTTTATGTGTTTTTTTTGCCATCTGAATTTTTAAACTTTTGGCCCATAAACTGTGGGTTTTTAAACTTTCTGTCGGGCGCAAAATGGCCATAGTAGCCGACGCCCTAAAATTCCAACCAACCAACCAACCATTGGACACAGGTCAGTCGTAGTCATCCTAATTCCTCAATGAAGGTCATATCCCTGAACGTACGATCCCTTGGTTCTTCTTTCAAGCAATCGGTCTTGTCAACTTTTATTGCCCTGTACAAGCCAGATATTCTTCTCTTACAAGAAGTGAAATTAGATCTTTCACAACGTTTTTACAATATTCCTTGCCTTCGCAGTCAATATCCAGACGGACAATTTTTTATCAATTCTTCATCGCCACATGGAAGGGGGTTGTTACCATCGTTTTTAACTCCTCCTTGGTGGTGGTGAAATGTGTGTTTGACTGCAAGTACAGGGTGATTTCGATGGACATTTCATCATCCGGCTTAATGTGTATGCACCATGTGACGTAGTAAAGAAACGAACTTTCTTTAACGACATGGACAGTTTTTGTGTACATCGTTACCTGTAGTGATTACTGGGGACTTCAATTGCCATCCAGACGAGCACAACATATTTTCGTCTGGATACGTGTTTCAACTGTGTCAGCAAAATGCATTGTTTGATTTATGGACAAAGACTTCGAGTAATAATCAGCGTGGGTCTACATTCCATCGAGGGCCCACTGTGTCATCAAGACTAGACTTATTTCTCGTAGACAATGCATTTGCTGGGGTACCCGGAACAATGGAGGTCATTCCATGTTCGTTCTCTGACCACAGTGCCATCAAGTGGTCATGGAATCCTCCATTTCCAGCATCACCTGCAGGTTTACTTCTCAACGGAACTGGTTCCTGAACGTTTCTCTACTTGAAGAATACAAGGGTATGTTCGTTCAGTTTGTGGATAAACATCTCCGTAATTTGCCTCCAACGTTAGCTTCGTGGACTGAATTTAAGACTAAAATTAAGCGTTTCTTCGGAAAATTGGGTTGGATGCTGCTAGACGCCGCCAACGTCACCTGGTTATGCTACAAGAGATTTTGCATCTTCTACGTTGTTCCTCCCCGAGGGAAGAGTTTGTTGATGACATCAATCAGGTGAAGAGCGAGATCAATGCTCTAATGATCCGTAAAGCGGCCGGCGCAGCACTCTGAGCCAAACTTACCTAGGCTGCTGACGTCAGGCATATGTCATCAGCAGCTTTTTCTGAGGAGAGACGACGAGCTAATAAGAAACGTTGTCATCGTTTGAAGGTAGAAGGTAGGGTAATGGAGACTGATTCCGACATCTTGTCAGCCTTCCGTTCCCACTTCGCATCCTTTTTCGCCAACCCAGCTGTTCCATCTGATGTTACGAAACAGTGGATAGAGGCGCTAAGACCTTTCTCTGAGGAAACTGACCTGTTCATCACCCGCCCCTTCACTGAAGATGAAGTAAAGAAGTTTCTACCAAAGGATGGTCGTCATGGGTCCAGTCGGGGCTTGGACGGCATCCCTTATTCCTTTTACATCGCAACCTGGGAACTTCTTGGGCCTTTTCTGGTGCGAGTATTTAACTCAATCATCAGTGATCCTTCTTCCATCACAGCGGATTTCGTTATGGGGAGAATTATACTACTCCCCAAAGTGCAAAACCCTGAACTGATATCCCAGGGGAGGCCGTTAACTCTCCTTAATACAGATTACAAGGTCTTCACTGGGGTCTTCCAACAACAGTTGAAACTGTATGTCAATGAATTCTTTGACCCAGGACAATCATGCTCGATACCATCACGCAGGATGTCGGACAATCTTATCACTATCCGGTGTGTCATGGAAGAAGCGCAAACTCGTCATCAAACTGTTGCAGTGTTAAGTCTCGACCAGGAAAAGGCCTTCGAAAAAGTGAATCACGAATTCCTTTTCCAAGTGTTTCGCCAGCTTCATCTTCAGAAATTTGCTACGATAATCTCTGCACTGTATGCTTTGGCCACACCATGCGTGTCGATTAATGGCTCTACTAATTCTTTCTTCGAACTGTCAAAAGGGGTTAGGCAAGGGTGTCCTTTGTCCCCTCTTTTATACATTTTCTATTTGGAGCCATTACTTCAGTAATTAAATCGCCACAAAGATGCTCGAGGATATGAGTTACCTGTGGCATCGATCAACATCCGGACGCTAGCTTATGTCGACGATGTGGTTCTCTTCGCATCTGATGCTTATTCCTTGAACATCTTTAATGTCACCTTTAAATGCTTTAGTGCTTCGACGGGGAGCTCCATCAACCTTTTCAAGTCCAAGGGCATTGCTATTGGGAATTGGTCGGCTGACGATCTGAAGACCTTCCCAATAATATAGTGTGGCCAACTGACAGTGTTAGGCTACGTCTTCTCTTTCTTACTAGCCACTGGCAGCAAGTGATTGATAAATGTGTCACCCGCCTTGGCAAGAATTTTCGTTTTCCTACTTCGATGCTCGTCAAGGTGAGGTTTTAAAGACTCATGTGTTGTCACTACTGAGCGCTAAGTGCCTATTCACCTTGCCATCCCATCGGCTTCAGGATAAAGTACGCAGAGCAATTGTGAATTTTGTTTGGGGAAATAACATACGGTGTCACCCGCTTCGTTTAGCATATATTTTTACCCCATTTGAGAAGGGGGGACGCAGACTGCCCGATCTACGATCATATTTAATTGCAGCTAGGATGGCTGCTATGATTCGGGTGTTTCTTCTTCCTCCTCCCATTTGGGCAAACTTTGTGTTTGTTCATTTGCGTTTCTTTTTTAAGGTGTATAGGCTGTCGTTTCCTGCTACGCTGCCAGTGGTTATAAATCATACACAACCGGACTTTCTAAAAAATTTTCAATTGGGCATTATGACTTTTATTCCTGATTTGCGTCAAATAGACCCCGAAGAGTGGGGTCACTTGATACTTTCATAGTTCTTCCAGCAGACTGGTCTGAGTGTAACCACCGACATCTTTCGTCTACACTCAGATTATCCGTGGTCGGGCATTTTGAAGGCAATCAAAATGGTTGCCTTCGAACGAACTGTGTTTAGTTTTCAATGGAGATTGCTGCACCACGGATTCATCACTCTTCAACGTTTACATCTATGGAGAGTGGTGAGGTCTGCTGGGTGTTTGTTCTGCGGGGTTGAAGAATCAGTTAAACATGTTTTTTACGAGTGCCCATCTGGGACCGTTTCAAGCAGTACTATAGATTAAAGAATTTTTCTTATCGTTTTGTGCGTTTTTTGTTTGACGGTCCTACCGGCGAACCATATAAATTGGACGTAGCCGTGCCTATTATGTTCTTAAATAGAAAAGTGTAGTGTGCCCTTGAGGCATATGTCATCTTCTTCAACTTCCTTCCATCTGAGGTCCTTCCTGCAGCTCGAATGGGTACGGCTAGGTCCGTTGGTTTTTAAACGCAAGTTTACATCCTCTAGGCGTTTATGCTCGGTCGTCGGAGGGGACCGTTCCTATCTCTTCACCTTCCCGACCGAGTTGTGATGGTTCGTCGGAACAACGAATGGACCTCAATTGAGGCGTTTATAAAAGTGTAGCAGCCCATTTGCTAGGGCTGCACAAATTTTTCGCATGGGCGCCAGATGCTTGTTAGAAAGAACTTACGTTGAGGCATATGCTGAGGCAACAGCATCAGCCTTAGCTACAACAGCGATGGAGGAGCAGATCTGGCATTAAGCGCAGAGCAGGAATTATGAGAAAAGGGTTTCTCATCGCCGTTCTCCCTCAGCCCAGATGAACCAAGGTGAACAACACGGTAATGTCCGTCGGAGGAAGCGTGATTGTGAATTTTTAGGCATAAGGCTACGAGATGAATCGGGACGCCAAGAGGACGATCTGTCGACGGCACCTGACTCTCGATATAGTAACCAGGCAAATGAATTTAGATTGAATGCTCCTAAAAATAATTTCGTGCCTTCCTACTTCAGTAACTCCAAAGAAGGATATGCTGAGAACTCTCTTAAATTGTACGGACAGCTAAACGAACCGTTTCTCCTGTCCGCGAGCGTCAGTCACTGCAAGGCAATACTTCGGAGTAAATTACGGACGAAGCTTCGCCCTATCCCGCCACGGCAGACGGCATCAAGGACGCCACGCTCCAAGTACCGTTCCGCGCATCGTCCCTGGACCCCTCATCCAGCCGTAGCGAGCCCAGCAGTGAACAGCAGGACTTGGAACTCACTGACCCCAGCGACTCAGCCCCATTAGCCATTGTGGATCACGGAACCCTATCCCTGTTCACGGCCGAGGATTCATGCAACAGTGAAACGCCTAGCGGGTTAAGGCAGCCGCCTTCCATAAGACAGGATCGCATCTCTAATTCGAGTGGACCTTCGCCCGCTCGCGCAGAAGACCTCAGCACTGCAAGCGCGCTCTGCCAAGAGATCTCTCGCTGCGAGTCGCGTTCGGCTGCGTCGTCTCTTCCTGAGGGTAAAGTGATATTACGTTTATTGATTTAAGGAAGTTTAAATGATTAATTTAAATTTAAAATGAGTTTAGTCTCCTTATAATGGGGAAAATCGTGAAATAATAAAAACAAAAATTAAATTAAAGTCACCAATCTTGAAGAAACTTGGAAGATGAAAGAAAACTTAAGGATGTAGTCTATTGAAGATGTTGTTGATGGTAGAAATAAAACCAGTCTATTGAGGATGTAGATGAAGTTCTTGTGCAGATGATGTTGATAGGGGAAAACGATAATCTTGAAGTACAGATGAAATTTTGAAGGGTTGATCCAAATTTTTGGGATAAATTTCATATAAAAACGTTTTCGAGAATTTTTTTCTCATCATCAGTTGATTAAATATTCGAATGTTGAAAAATAGTTGAAATGAGAATTTAACAATTGATATAATGGTGATGAAGCTAAGTTGATTGTAATTGTTGGTTATGATTGTTGGCTATTGTATATTAGGGTGATTGTTGTTAAAAAGTAGTGTCCATTTATTGTTTATTTCTATTGATGGTTTGGCTAAATTTTTGTTATTTGTAATGATATTTATTGTTTCTTTAATTAATCTTTTTTTATAATTTTCTTCTTTTCCAATGATTTTTGTGTTATTCCAATCTGGTGTGTGGTTTTCTTTGATACAATGATTTACTAACTGGTTGTTTTTGTCTTTGTGGCGAAGTGCTCTTTCATGTTCTTTTAATCTTATTTTTAATTGTCGTTTAGTTTGACCTGTGTAGATATGTTCACAATTTTTACATGGTATTTGATAAATTATATTTCTAGTGTTCCATTTTTCTTTATTAATTTGACATATTTCTTTGAAATTGATATTTGTGTTATTATTTTGATTGATTGTTGTTTTTAGGTTGGTGGTGGTTATTAATGTTTTAGTAATGTTATTTGTTATTTTTGGTATGATTTTTATGTTTGGTATTTGTTCTAATATTTTTTTCTGTTTGTGGAAAATTTTATTATTGTATTGTATTGAATGTCTTTTTTGTTGTTCTTGTAGAATTGGTATAGTTTTTGTTGTATTGTTTGTAAACGCATCTATTAAATTTCAGACAAACTATGACAAGAGAAGATTACAATTCACTTAGATACCACACAAACAAACTAATTAACAACACAACCCATTACAATAAAAACGGATTAACCAAAAAATGGAATTGGCTTATTACCAATAATTTCGAAAATAACCATAGAATACAACAACCAACGACTCAAAATGATCAACCACTCACTAATAACTTAAGAAATCAGTCATCAATAATAGCAAATAACATTAGTGATCAATATAGTGAAATCATATAACAAAATGAAGAAGCAGTTCCTGATAACCTACCAAACATCATCAATTTAACTAATGAAGATATCCCAGAAAAATGGATGAACATTTTAGAACTAGGACCGAAATTTGCATATAATGCCCCAATAAACCTGACAGATATGATAACCAACATAGAATATATAATACAAAAAGAAGAAGTAAATAATAAAGAACAAATAATCAATCAGAACATAACCACTATAATAAGGAATCATAATAAAAAATCTATATTGGCATAAGGAAATAAATAAATTTAAAACTTATTTAGAAGATAAAGATCTAATTATAACAAAAGAAGACAAGGGTAAAATAATGGTCATACAAAAGAAAAAAGATTACATTATTAGCATAGAAAATTTCATAAAAGAAAATAAAATTTTCAAATTAGAAAATAATGATCAAACAATACAATTCCAAAAAAATGTTATTAAAAAAATAAATGAATTAAAAAAAGAAAATATAATTAATGAAGAGCAACAAAAACAAATAATTCCACGAGAAACATCACCAAATTCAATTTATGGAGTAATAAAAATACACAAAGAAGGAAATCCCATAAGAATCATAACATCCACCAAAAAATCACCAACTTACAAACTAGCAAAATTTCTAGATAATTATTTTAAAAAAATTCTTTGATTTTAATTACACAATAAAAAACTCAACACTAGCCAAACAAACATTAGAAAAACTAAAATTAGAAAATAAAGACAAAATGTATACTATAGATATAACAGCTATGTATGATAACATCCCAATCATACCAACTCTCGACATCATAAAAAAATCAATTAAAAACAAAATTACCTTACACGAAAGTACTAAAAATCATACAATCCATAAATCTATGTTTCACCAACAATCAATTAAAATTCAATGAAAAAATTTATTCACAAATTGAAGGCTTACCCATGGGTAGCCCATTATCACCAATCCTTTCCAACATCTATTTAAATAACATGGAGCACAATATACTAAACAAATCACAACACAAAAAACACATAAAAATATGGATGAGATATGCAGATGACATCCTAGTCATAACAAACAAACCAATAGAAATATTAATACACCTATTAGAAGAACGATATCCTTTAAAATTTACACACAATAACATGACCAACAACCGTATCACATTTTTAGATATCCAACTATATATAAAGGAGAACATGTGGGTTCGTCACGGAAACAGTTTTGCATTGTTGTTGCACGTTTAAGCATTGTTGGCGCTCACTTAAAGCACACGCCGGAACTGAAAAGTCACCTGAGCATTGTTGTCTGAGCAACAATTTTTAACATCAATCAATCACAAAACTATAAATAAAGGAGAAAATATGACTTCATCAAACGAAACAATTTGAAGGAATTGAATTTGATAAAAATAATTACCGCGCAAATTGCGCGTGGGCCCCGTTCATAAACATTATAAAAAATGAAAATAATCTAGATTTTGAGATATATGAAAAACCAACAAAAGGTAACAACATACCACATTACTTATCACAACAACCCACACACCAAAAAATTAACACTATTAAACAATATTTACAAAGAATAAAAAATCTTACATCCCCGAAATATATTCCTACAAATTTAAAAAA
>JAHWFO010041984.1:0-10316 GCA_023313115.1 Rhysida immarginata | reverse complement strand
AATGTAATTGTTTAGACATTGTTTATTGATTTAAAGTAATCATTGTATTTTTCTTGTAATGTTAATACAAAATAAACACATTTTCAAGTGAAAACGTTTGTTTCAACCCCTGAGTGGATGCCCCCTTACCGTGGGTCAGGGGTTTGGGTGCTTCAGGGATTCTGTGAGCTATGCTGGTTGTAGCACGGCTACCTTAGGGTCACCCTTACCAGAAAGGTCATGGTTGAGAAGTGAGACGAAGAGTATCCAAACAAACATATATCTCATGATGTTGACAAATAAAAGAATTCATACTGCATCGGGTGTGGCGCAGGTTAAAGTCACCCGCGTTCGGGAGTTAGGCAGAGGCTCTCGTTCGAAAAATAGTCGACAGTCTCCCGGCTGTTATCTCGGAGCAATGCCTCCGAGAAGCCCCACCAGTGCACTCGCTATGCGCTTGGGGAAACGGTCGGGGGCAGCGCATGCCTTTACCCAGGAGGAGAAACTGGTAAAGCGACAACGGGATCGGGTGCTGTCAATCGGCACTTGGAACGTATTCTCCATGACAGGAAAGGAATCAGAGTTAGAGTTCAGATGGGAGGCTTCTGAAAACGGAGAAGAGCGTATTGCATAGGTGGAAGGAATACTTTGCATCTCTTCTTAATCCGGTGACATCAACAACTGAGGCATACGAGGTGCATCTTGGAGCGGAGAATAGTCACGGTAGTATCACTGAAACAGAAGTCAGATGGGCAATTAAGTCCCTGAAGACTGGCAAAGCTGCAGGTGATGATGAAATCCGGTCCGAGATGTTAAAGGCCTTAAATCAGGATGGTATCCTGTGGCTGACTCGAGTGTGTCAAGTTGCTTGGATATCTGGACAGGCCCCTAAGCAATGGCAGACAGGAATTGTGATCCCTATCTTCAAAAAGGGAGATCAGAGAGATTGCAACAACTATCGAGGCATCTCTTTGCTCAGCATTCCTGGGAAAGTGTACGCTAAGTGTCTGGAGAAGAGAAGTCGGGAAATAGTCGACTCCAAACTGTCGGGGGAGCAGTGTGGTTTCCGACCTGGCCGAAGCACGACGGATCACATCTTTGCTCTAAGGCAAATCTTTGAGAAATCCTGGGAGTATGCAAAAGAGGTCTACGCTTGCTTTGTGGACCTCGAAAAAGCATATGACAGAGTTCCTCGGGAGAAGCTCTGGCAAGTGTTGCAAGAGTATGGAGTGGATGGGCAATTACTGGTTGCTATCATGTCTCTGTACGAAAGCTCTGAGATGTGTGTCCGGATAAATGGCATTAAGTCAAGACCGTTCACCGTGGGTGTTGGACTCCGCCAAGGGTGCGTACTGTCGCCCATCTTGTTCATTATCTTTATGGACTGGATAGACAGGGGCAGCCGAGGCGATGAGCGTGTTTGTGTGGGCGACTGCCTGGTGGAGAGGTTGCTCTTTGCGGACGACCTTGTCCTGCTTGGGTCTTCTCGCACGAACCTTCAGCATGCACTAGACCGGTTTGCAGCCAAATGTGAAGAAGCTGGGATGAAGATCAGTGTGGCTAAAACCGAAGTTCTGGTTCTTTCAAGACAGCCTGCTCAGTGTGCTCTCCATGTTAGGGGAGCCTCATTGAGACAGGTGGAGAAGTTCAAGTATCTCGGGATTGCATTCACGAGTGATGGACGGCAGGAGAAAGAATTGGATGCTCGGATCGGTGCAGCAAGCTGTGTCAGACGTGAACTGTGGCGATCCGTGGTAACGAAACGAGAGCTGGGTAACAAAGCCAAGCTCTCTGTCTTCAAATCTATCTTTGTCCCCATTCTCACCTATGGTCATGAGGCTTGGGTAATGACCGAAAGAGTGCGATCGCGGGTACAAGCGGCCGAAATGAGATTCCTGAGAGGTGTGGCAGGTGTTACCCTACTAGATAGAGTGTACAGCAGCACAATAAGGGAATCTTTAGGTGTTGAGCCGCTACTTCTCCGCATTGAGAGATCTCAGTTGCGCTGGTATGGCCACGTGATACGGATGCCGCAATCTAGTCTTCCTAGGCAGTTGTTATTTTCCAAGCCGGTGGGTAAGAGACCAAGGGGTCGGCCTAGAACCAGGTGGCTAGACTACATGGAGAATCTGGGTTCGAGTCGCTTGGATATTACCAGGGAGGACATGCGCCTGATGGCGGAAGATCGCGATCGCTGGAGATCCTCCATAGGGCTGCTGCCCCCGCGACCCTAACGGATAAGCGGGTTTGAAAAGTAAGTAAGTAAACGTTTGTTTCAACACTCACATTTTTTAGCAAAATAAGAAAACAGCTGTCAGAGAACTATAAGACCAGTGCAATCATTGCTCCTAATTGGTTTATTGACATCCAAATTAATAGTTAATGGAGCCCCCTTTATTCTTAATGACTTCAAAGACTCTTTTCGGCATGCTGTCTATTAAGTTTTGTATCACTGAAAGCTTCATAGCATCCCATGCCTCATATAGGGCAATTTTCAACTCCTTTACCCCTGAAAATTGACGATTGCGTTCATACACCTTGTTGACCATGATGCCCCAGACATTTTCGACAGGGTTTAAGTCCGGACTAAGGGATGGCCAAGGAATCGTGTTGATTTTCTGGTCTTGGAACCACTTCTTGGTGCATCGAGCAGCATGGCATGGGTCGTTATCTTGTTGAAACAACCAGTTATCACCTGCAATTAGTGGCCCGAATGGAACGAGATGTTCGTATAGGAGGCTTTGGTACTTTTCTGCATTCATGCGTCCATCCACAAATACAAGATCAGCTAGTCCTTCATATCCGATGGCCGCCCATCTGCCTGCTGAACCGTTCGAGTCTTTCATGTCGTAAATCATGTCAAAAATGAGAAAATCCATTGGGACCATCGAGACAGAATCTCTTCTCACCTGAAAACACTACCTGTCGCCATTCGGAAGTCCAGGACATTCTTTATTGGCACCAGTTGAGGCGTGCTGTTTTGTGTGCAGCTGTTAGTTTTGGTCTTGAGATGGCCCTTCGCTTCACAACTGTTGGATTCGAATTTAAGCTTCTCCAAACTGTTGTATGACTAGCCTGTTGTCCAATCTCACGGGCAATCTGTCTTGTGGAGAGCTGCTCTTTCGTTACAAGGGTATGAATGCGTCGGTCATCTCGGGCAGACAGTACTTTCTTTCGTCCTGTTCGCTTGGCTATCCCATAGCAATCATCTTTTTTTAAGACATTATGTATAGCTGTCTTGGACCTGCCAATTATTCGGGAAATTTCTCTTTCACTCTTTCCAGAGCCATGCAAAGAGTGGACTTTACGCACTTCACGTTCTGACAACTCTGTGCCTCGTGGAATTATTGTATGGTAGAGAAAAAGTCTGTAATGGACTTGCCTAAAGTTTAAACTCTTTATTTGATTTGTATCATGTACCCTAATACAGAATGGGACGTTCCTAATTTGCATTAGATATTATTTCTGTAACAGTTGTTTTCTTATTTTCTTATTTTGTTAAAAAATGTGAGTGTTGAAACAAACGTTTTCACTTGAAAATGTGTTTATTTTGTATTAACATTACAAGAAAAGTACAATGATTACTTTAAATCAATAAACAATGTCTAAACAATTACATTATTGTGAGGTCTTATAATTTTGCAACAGAGTGTACAATTAAACACGTGATCGTTTAGTTTTTTTTTCTTTATTTTAACAATTAAATATGCAATAACTTATTAATAATTTTATTAACTATTTTATCTCTCGGTGATAAAGGTCTACAACACAATCGCATTGCTAAATCAAAGCCACCAGTCCACAGATTTTAATCCATGTAGCTTTGTAATGAGCCAAGTTTTCCTGGCACGCGCATGCGCAGTAGCGACCTTGTGCCGAGACACATCCGCTAATTACTCTACCTACTACCTATTGAAAGCGATAAAGTAAACTCTTCCATTTTACCTTACAGTGCGAGAAATCTACTCAACTGCTTCGTACGATGCAATTTATCATATACACCAACAGCAGCGCCTAATGAAGATTCTCCAGAACTGGATGTATCTAATGAATAAAGTATCTAACTCATTAAAAATGCCTAAGGCTGGGTTCCCAGGATCGCGCATTGTCGCGCAACAGGTCGCCTCATATTTTTTGTTAACCGTTCAGATGATTGCGACAAGGCGCATTTCACGCCTGCGGCGATGATTAAGCCAGTCTTGTTTTGTCAATCACTGAGGATGCGTAGCCGACGAGAAAGACAGGCCTGGGCCAACACCACCAAGACAGAAGGCCTGCGCACAGAACTGTATACATTGTTACGTCATCATCAAACGGCCAAATTTAGGGCTTATTATTGGAGGAAATACGATTAACAATAGCCGCTTTTGTGTGATGAACAATGAATGACGTTTCTGTGCGCAGGCCATCTGTCTAGGTGGTGTTGCCTGGGCGCTCAAAAATCACCTGACCATAGTTGAAGCCGACGCGAAATAATCAAGCCGTGGCACTGATTTTGTGACATCATGCAATCAGATAGATTTTGTGACGTCTTACAAAAATAAATTTAAGAACAAAACTAGGACATTTAAAATTTAAAGTAAAATGATTTATTAAAAAAGTAAATGACCCATGTTTGGCATTTATGCATTTTATTCTACTGTATTTACTTACAAGGGAACTACCTGGGCTCACTCAGAGCTTTTAGTCTGAAATTTTTTTATAAATTCTTACCTGTGCCAATAATAAAACCCCAAGTGCTTTTGTTTGGCATTAATCGGGAAGTTCGATTTTTCGGTAGTTGAAAATCGAACACTTTGATATTGTTTTGGTAATTTGTGATTGTTATTTTGGTTGAAATAGTTAAAATGGATAAACAACAACACAGTAAAGGCGAGTAAATGTATTTTTAAATTAAAATAATGTATTTTTAGGTTATCTAAAGCGTCAAAGGAAAAGGGAAGCAAAAAATGGACCCAGAAAAGCGCTTGAATCAGGCAAAACAATGGTAAGAAAAATCGAACTTCTCGATTAATGCCAAGCAAAAGCACTTGGGGTTTTACTATTCTTACAATTTATAAAAATATTGGCCAAGTGACCTAGTGCCATGGCTTCGCGAGGCTAACGAGAAAGACAGGCTCCAGCACTGAAAAGTCACCTGAGCAATAATAAGCCCGAAATTGTCCCTACCGTAGGTGATGTAACAATGTAAGATTTTTCCGTGTGCAGCCTTTCTCTCTAGGCGGTATTGCCCTGGCGCGGAAAAGTCACTTGTTCATGTTAGTCCGAATAACAATGTAACCTTCATTGTTTCCAACAAACGAAAAATTGCTGATTGTTAAAACCCAAGATGGAAACAATGAAGATTACATTGTTACTCGGACTAGTATGGTCAGATGACTTTTCCGCGCCGGGGCCTTTCTTTCTCATTGGCTACGCTGAGGATGGAAATGGAAGAAGTAATCTGTTTGTGGGTTTTAGCCCGAAAAATGAAATACGGAAAAATAGAGTGGCAGGATAACATGATTTAAAACATTGTTAAATAAAAAATACATGCTTAAATAAAATTATTTAAAAAATGTTTCTTCATAATTTTTTTTTCTTGTCTTGGCTTCATTGCAAAAAATTAAAACCAATTTTTTCCATGCCCTTTTTTAATTATTTTATTTCATTATTCTTTTGTATTCATATCCCAAATTACCGGCATTTTCTCTATTTCATTGATAAATACTTCAATATTGAAGCCGTCGTCGTCCATTCTTACGTGTTTCCACTGTCTCTCAACAGATAATTCGCGCGGATCATGTGAACGGTTAAATAATGAAAGCTAGCATTTCAATACGCACGATGCCGCAAGCTTACGCGGGAGATAAAATACCGGCGACAGAGCAGCGACCGTGGCAAGTAAACGCGCGTTGACGCGCGATCATGTGTACAGTAGCAACACCTCCTAGAAAGAAAGCCAAACAACTGAAACGTCATACATTGTTACATCATGTAAGTTGACCATATTTAGGACTTATTATTGGTAGACAATGGTCAAAATCGAGGCTAACGAGAAATACAGGCTCTGGCACTGAAAAGTCACCTGACCAAGATAGGTCTGTTAACAATCCAACCTTCATTGTTTCCAACAAAGGAAAAAACACTGATTGTTAAAATACAAGATGGAAACAATGAACATTACATTGTTAATAGACCTATCTTGGTCAGGTGACTTTTCAGTGCCGGAGCCTGTCTTTCTCGTTAGCCTCGGGTCGAAATGTGATGATGTAACAATGAATGACGTTTCAGTTGTTTGGCTTTCTTTCTAGGAGGTGTTGACAGTAGCAGGTGATTGTTTTCATCTAGGGGGTCTAGGCTGAGGTCATCGACAAGCAGTCGACTGTCGACAAGTGTCGATGGTCCCGTGGTTAATGACGCATTTGTCGATTCGAGCTAGCATGAACACGACTTGTCTACTTGTCTACAGTGTAGGCTCTACACCGTCGATTTTCTAGTGTAGAGTTTGACCGTCGACAACTGCCTTATTCTTGTCTACAATTCAAGAGTAGTCGACTATGCACTTGGCGAGCGTTATTTCAGAATTTAGCAACAGATTTCTTATTAAAATCTTTTTTCCTTCGTTTCCGGCTTGCAGGCTAAATACACATAGCTCAAGAATACACATTTTCTAAAAATATTAACAAAAACTTGTTTAAAAATATTTACATACATGAAGTACTCTCTTGTGCTACGAAACTTGAACTGTGAAAATAATAATTTAGTGTGTCTACAGGTATGTGTTTATGAATAAAAGTGTAAAATTATGTGTAAATGTGTGTAACCTTGTGTATAAATGTGTAATATGCCACTTATCGAAGGTTAGATTTTGTCGAGATCGACAGCTTGTCGATGAGTTCAGCCTAGACCCCTAGAATAAACATAGGGCAAACGCGCGGCAATGCGCGACCGGCGTATTGAAATGTTAGCTTTCATTATTTAACCGTTCACATGATCCGCGCGATTTATCTGTTGAGTGACAGTGAAAATACGTAAGAATGGACGACGACGGCTTCAATATTGAAGTATTTATCGATGAAATAGAGATAAGGCCGACAATTTGGGATATGAACGCAATAAAATATTCAATTAAAATAATGAAAAAAGGCATGGAGAGAATTGGTTTTAATTTTTGCAAAGAAGATTGTTGCTAGATCTACCTTGGTCGTGTGACTTTTTAGTGCCCCCGGCCTCTTTTTCGTCGGCTACGCATCCTCAGTGATTGACGAAACAAGACTGGCTCAATCATCGCTGCAGTCATTTCAACAATGAAACGCGCCTTGTCGCAATTATCTGAACAGTTACCAAACAAGATTAAACAGAGTATAAAAAAAACCGACTTTAATGAAACTTTCACTATCGCCTAGCCATATCAGTCCGTAGCTTGAAAACTACTGAATCGATTTTCATGAAACGTGAATTTATCCCTAAGATGAAAGATACTTAATCCAATAAAAAAAGAATTATTGCAATTCGATTTCTAGTTTCTGAGAGATCCGTGGAAAAACAAACAAACATACATACACACATTTATGAAATTTGGCATACTTGTTTAGAAGCCCAACATTCTAACGTCTATATTAAGCTACTGACATGCAAGCGTTTTCATTATCAATCATCGATAAATAGATCTTGCTCATATCTATCCTAAATAGAAATGTGTATAACTGAAGAAATGCTTTAAAACGTCCACCTGACTAATTTTATTTTGTCTGTAGATCAATTTATTTCACAAATATTAAAATGTCGAGTAAGTAAGAGAAGTTTCAGGAACAAAAGTTCTAATAAAAAGGATAAAGAAAATGGTTTCCTAGAATTATGCATCGGTTAGGCGTCCTAGAGTAACTTAACTAAAACTTTTCAATTCATGTAGGGTAGATGTACCAGTAATTGACAGTTTATAACATTACTGTGAAACCAAATTGTGTACGTAAATCAAATTGCATTTTGAAACTTTTCTAGTTATACCATTAAATTGTAAATAGAATGCAGAATGTGCCAATCTCAAAACAATTATTATACACTGCTTTGCAATGAAATTGCCCCACCGACAAACCCCGTCCCTCTTAATACGGGTTTACCACCCCAGCATAAACAAAAACGTGAGAGGCGGGCTTATCTAGGTTCTGGAGTGTCTAGAGGTGCAGTGTTGGCAAATAATAAGCACAAAATACATCAACAAACAACCTTTTTAATACTCAAGACACACATGATCCGACACCAACATGAGAAACTCCTCAAAAACCATTAATACTCATTAACATATATATTTACATCATTCATAATGCATGTTTGCAATAATCCCTCAAAAACTGCCATCCTAGAGGCCATAGAAATTTACAAAGCCAAGAAATCCAACCCCGATCAACTGCTGAACTGCCAGACCGACTTCGACGTTTGTGCAGTCCTCAATCCTTTGGCAGATCTCTTACAGCCTTTTGTATCTTGAATTTTATATATGTTACCGGTTTGGTCATTCTTTTACCGGTTTTAATGTTATTATTTGTATAAATATTTTATTTTATTGTAATTTTTGTAATTTTTTGTATTTTCTTCTTTTCACTTCTATCCATTGTCCCTTTGATAATCGGATATAGTCTCTCTTTTCGGTCCGCGAATGTCGCGACCCCCCTCTCTCCTTTTTTGTACTTTGTGTATATTTTACCCCCAATGGCCTTCTCCTTTTATTCCTTATTGGTCAATTTATTTCTTTCTTTCCACGCTCATTGCTTATTCTGTACCGAAATTTTCTGTATATAAAGGCCTGCGAGCCTCTTGTTGTGTATCCTGAAGAAGCCGGGAATAAATGGCGAAACTAGTCGATAATTTTGTTGTCCACCTTTTATACTGTAAAGCCACCACTCACTTCGTTAGTAAGAACAGTATTATGATCCTTACTCTTTCCGATGATGTCATCTGCCTGCCATGGCCCGCGAGGTCCCCAGACCTATGCCAATCGAGCACGTGCGGGACATGGTGGGACGTCGTTTACGATCACGCCGCAGTCTCCATCACCTGACGCAGCAGGTTCACAAGGTCTGGGCAGACGTTCCCCAAGACGACATTCGCCACCTCTATAATCTGCGGCTGGAACAATGCATCTCCGCTAAAGGTGGTGCCACAACCTACTGATGCCGCTTTCGGTTGGGACAACCTGTACAAACGAGTGCACGTCTTGGCTCCATAACGTAATAAAGGTGTGTTCAGATGTATCTGTTGCTGTATACCTACTTTTGGCTCATTCGGATAACTCCTTGTGGGTGGGGCAATTTCATTGCAAAGCAGTGTATCTTTAAAAGCTATTAAGTTATTAAATTATTTTCTAACTAATGCATGAATCACCAGTAGTTGACAGTTAATGCACCAGAAGTTGACAGGCAGTTTCACCAGTAATTGACAATATCTTAATTACACATTTTTATTACATATTTTAACAAACTTCAAAAGTGGCTGATGAAATTAAACATTTTTAAGAATGTGTAAAGTATTTAGCATTAACTAAAATTGTGCTTTTTAAAACTTAACTTGTTCATATAGATCATTTATGTTTTTTCCCTTTGAAATAATAAATTATATCAGTCCACTCCCATGTAGAGTGCAATGACCATAGAATAATGTTTTCCAGGAAGTAGTACACTATCATCTGATCTTGGCCAGACATTTTGCCCAACTTGCAAAATTCATCCTAAGCTACTTCTTATCATAGTAAACAGAATAGTACTTTTCTTCTTGGAAGATAACTTGTCCTGGTCTGTCTGCTGAACGTCTCTGTGACAAGATTCAGGATCAACAAAAAGAATCGGCGAATAGGGCCTAGAAAACTTATCTCAAAAAGGCTGGTCTAGAAATTGACAGTCAAGTTCCTATAATTGACACAACTACTGGAAATTAAGCAGTTACACTTAGAACCACCATGTTTCCTTTATTATTACCTATACAGTACTCTACATCACCTTAGTATATGTTTAGTACAGAAATTATCAATAATTGATAGGTTATGTGAGACTACATATCTGGATTGTAGTAGTTGACTGTGGATTTAAACCGTTGACAATTCTTATACTACTCGAAGTATTGACCACTGATCACACAAAAGGGCCCACGTAAAATTAATAACGAGTGTTGCATAACATGGTTGAAATAAATTCAAGTAATCAAATTCTCGCCTAGTGGTTCGTTACAAGGTTTTTTCGACTCAGTAAAGCATTGAACAATCAACATACGTTTGCGGCCCTGATAGGGAGCAAAGTTCTAGGTTTTTGCTGTTCCGGGAAGCCTAATACATTGTTATGGTGGCAACCAGTCCCAAATAATAC
>JAHWFO010041981.1:0-10340 GCA_023313115.1 Rhysida immarginata | reverse complement strand
TAAGGCCGACGAGTGTTTTTTCGTCGGTCTCGGTAAAATTACGTTTCACAAAAATGTTTATGGGCTTAAACTTTCAATAAAATAAATTCATAAATTTGAACACATATTAAAGTTTTTAATATAAAAAATCTTCCGAGTTTCGAAAGCTTTTCTTGTGCTGATTCTCATACAAAATAAATTTTTAACATGCTTGCTCATTTAAATCCCTCAGCAGGCCGCCATTATTGCTGTGCAGTGCATCATTGGTAGTTTGATGTGATAACATTGTTCTCGAGAACTCTTCGTAATTTTGCCGATAAAGTAAGCCTAATGCTATAGCCGCAGCCGACTGGGCAGAGCTTGTGACGTAAAAACTTGTTTATAACTTCGCTTGTTGGCCGTTTGCGATGATTTCGTTCGTTGGTTGTCGGGTCATGCTAAGTGAGGGAACCAAATTTCGTAATGAAGAGCTAAAATACAGGGTGTTTCAAAATTATGTACAATAAATTTAGTGACATATTCTTCAGGTCAAAAGAAGACGAAAATGTTCTATAGCACTTTGTCTGGAAACGATTTATTTACGCGATACAGCCAACTAAACCCGTGGCTCCAAATTACAGGAATTGCTCAAAGTGCCCGCCACCAGCTCGCACGCACGCTTCGGCTCGTTGCATGAGCGACCGTCTGATGTCATGGAAGAGTTCGTCGCCAGCATTACGAACGGTTTGGCATGCATTTTCAATTCGTTGGCGCAGATCCATTATGTTAGGAACTTCTGTGCTGTAGACGATCGTTTTCACATGACCCCACAGGAAAAAGTCCAAGGGATTAAGGTCGGGTGATCTTGCAGGCCAGGCTACAGGTCCACCTCGACCTATCCACCGATTCGTGTATGCAGCATTAAGGTGTGCTCGCACAACATGGCTGAAATGTGCTGGAGCGCCATCATGCATGAACCACATGTTAGATCTTATCAAAAGAGGAACATCTTCCAGTAATTCTGGCAATGCATTCTGCAGAAACAAAAGATACGTTCGCCCAGTCAATCGTGGCGGCAACACATAAGGGCCAATTAAGTTATTTCCGACAATTCCACACCAAATGTTCACGGAGAAACTCTCTTGATGCGCTCGAGCTCTGGTAACATGCGGGTTAGCATCTGCCCAATGGTGCTGGTTGTGAGAATTTACGATTCCTGTCCGGGTGAAGGTTGCTTCGTCCGTGAAAAGTATCTGGCTGAGACAGCTAGGGTCTGCAGCATGACGACGTTGTATCCATTGGCAAAATCGTTGTCGGTGTGGATAGTCCGTTGGGTTCAGTGCCTGAACCAGCTGCAGATGGTATGGATGCAAAAGCTGACGGTGAAGAATGCGCCTAACAGATGAGTGCGGAATGTGTATCATGGAAGAAATACGACGGGTGCTTGTCTGAGGTTCATCATGTATGGTGTCAATTATCACATCCTCCTCATCCGGAGAATGTGCTACTGGCCGCCCTTGTCCTGTTTGACGGCCGAAGGAACCACGCTCCCTCAAATGTCTGTCGACAGATACAAATGTTCGGTTATTTGGCAAACGTCTATTCGGAAAGCGCTCTTGGTAGAGTCTTCTTGCTTCCACAGCATTTCCGTCCGCAAGACCATACATTAGGTGCATGTCAGTGTATTCTGCACTGGAATACTTGTACATGACTTTTTTTTACGTAAATCGTAATGCGTATGTCAAAGCACGCAAACGTTCTGAAATTGATATTCCTAGTGGATGTACAGTAGTGAAACTACAGTAATGGAAACAACCGTACACAACTAATGGAACAACCCTAAAGTAGGTTTAAATGGAACAAACCACTCAATCTAGTGTTGGGTCGAAACGCTGGAACTGCTAAAATATCGTCCGCTAACTACCGTGCTTCCCTACTGTATGATATTGGATTACTCGCAAACAAATCGTTTCCAGACAAAGTGCTATAGAACATTTTCGTCTTCTTTTGACCTGAAGAATATGTCACTAAATTTACTGTACATAATTTTGAAACACCCTGTATACCTTAAAATTTATTTCTGGACCGAAAAATCCTAACGTTATAAGACAATTACGCTATAAAGATTTCACTATATGGAGATTGAAAAAGCATTGAATAAATAGGATTTTTGCCAGGATCACAGAAAAATTTCATTATAGAGAGAATTTCGCTATATCGACGTTCGCTCTACAGAGGTTCTACTGTACATCACAATCTTTTTCTTCAACAATTATTTAATGAGCACAATGAAACCTAAACACATGAAAGAATGATGTTTCTTCTACACTCCCTATTTTCCACATAATCTCCGTCCCGTTCTATGGCGTTCCTCCAGTGAGACACAAGGGCATGTTTGCCCTGTCGGTACCAATCCTTGTTCTGTTCACGCAGCCATGTCATCACTGTGCAAATAACCTCTTTGTCATCCTCAAAATGTCTTCCATTCTTCAATGGCCCAAACAAGGTGCTAGGTCAGGGCTGTAGGGTGGATGGGGTAACACTGTCCAACCCAGTTTCGTGATGTGTTCAGACGTCGGGTGTGACAGCCGACAATGGCCGCCTCGACCAGGGCATATATTGGAGCTCCGCCGAACCGCTTTCTTATGGCCTCAACCTCTGTGCCCAGCGACAAACCATACTTCTGCCAACTGCTGGTGCTCCATTGTGCCCTGAGCGCGTGGGTGGGGGTGCCAGAAAGGTACCCTCCAACAATACACACCCACGCGCAGCAGGAGCGGGTTGTTTAGACTTGCGAGGGGAGGTGTTACTTGGACAAGGAGTAGATGCAGGTTACAAAAGGAATAAACATTTTATTCAATTACAATATAACGTACATATGGATATGCATAAATAACCTGCGGCCCCACAAAACTGTTATTAACCAACAAACTTTAAGAAAACAATTAAACTATTGGTTGAAACGCAACCACTAAGCAAACTAAATCAAACTCTAGAGTCACCTGATGCTATAAAAAGTGTTCGTTCTCGGGCATCGCTCTGAGTTCTGGTTTATTTTGTATTTATGATTGGTCATATGTTTTGAGTATTAAAGTGGTTGTTACTTTTAACTAATTTTGAGCTATTCTTTTCTCACATTGCACCTTTGGGCACTCCCGAACCCTGACAATCCCGGCTCTCACGATTTCTATCATTTTCAGATTGATAAATAAAATTCTCGAGGGGGGGGGGGGTCGTCACAAATTTAAACTGTATATAATTTTGAACAAATACAAGAAACATTCAGTTACATGCATTTTTACATTTCTACATTTATTTGTAATAAAAGTTTCAATTTTAAATGTTTTTGGGGGGAGGCCATGGCCTAGTGGGCTTTCACTGACCACAACTTCTGTGAAGTTAAGCTACATCAGGCACGGCTCGTCACTGGATGGGTGACCATCCGCGATAGCCAATCTTTACCCGCCCCCCCCCCGGCTGCTGTGACCATCATATAGCAGTCGTGAATCCAGGTCCATCCAGGGACCCAATTCGTCGGCCTCTGGCCATACAGGCCCTGGGTGGACGTATTGGATCCAATTAATTAATAAAAAATAAATAAATAAATTCAAAGTTCGGAAAAAATACGAGGAAATACGAATATCTAGAAAAATACTTGACGAATTGTCCTGACACCTCATATATAGCAGAGGACAATTCGTCAGTATTTTTCTAGATATTTCGACAAAACGTCTACAATCGAAAGCTTCCGATTACTTTTGGCTAGATAGTGTACGTTACTTATACAGTGTCCAGTTCATTACACAATAATTTAATTCACTTTTTATTTGAATCATAATTATACGGTATATACAATAATTTAAATTACCGGTATGTATTGTCCCCAAAGTATACAAATAAATGTAGAAATGTAAAAATGCATGTAACTGAACTTTCTTGTCTTTGTTCAAAATTATATAAAGTTTAAGTTCACCAAAATTCAATTTATTTTTGGGACATTTCCCCTATTAAAATCATTTTAGGTTACAACAGGCACCATATGGTGAGTCATTCCATAAAAACTTTGGAAAAACCTCTTCGAAGACCCAGATGAATCCGATTTTGAAGGTTTTTAAATTATCAAGATCCAGATTAGTTTAAAATGTAAAATTAAAGAGTTTTTCCCTATATATTTTTACACATTTTATTTCTCGCGAGGAGTCAAAAATGGGGCTCACATTATAAAGAGGATAGCATTTTTGCTGGTTTTTTTGGGCCGAAAAAGTGGTATCGCATTATAGTAGAGGATTTATGGTAGTTAGAGTTTTAGCATGTCAAGGCAGGCAGTCACAGTAGTATTGAGTAGTTGCAGCCCCGATCTCAGTGAATTGTGAATGGTGAGCTAGTTTCACCGCAGTGGTCGCTATTGGTAAGGAAGTAGCGCATGAGAAGGGTCTCAGTGATTCCCCCTTGGTTTTAGTAAAAAAAAAAAAAAAATCATGTGACGTTATCCGGTAGTTTGAGCAACAGTGTACTGAGATGGTGCGTAGATGCACTGGTTCTAATGGGTGCATGAACGAGATTGGAGGCTCAGAGACTCGGTGATTGGCCTGTGAAAAGAAACTTGATAAAACCTAATGCTAAAGATCGGTAGACTGTGAAACTCCTAATGTCTGAACCAAATAGAGATAAGAAAAGATAGGGTAGGGGCTTGGGAAGCCAGTAGTGATGCATGATCCATGCATGGTCATTAGATGGTTGGTTTGGTAGTCTCAAAGTGGTCAATGGTCTGTATGCTAAATGTGTTCCTCGCGTTTTGAAAATTTTTTTTTTTTACATTTCTTATGTTAATTTCTGATTTACGTTTTTGGGGATCCTCATTTAAATACCAGTAATTTGCATAAAGTTCTTGTAATTTCAAGATTATTCTTATGAAAATTAAAATTTGGATTTTACAATCATACCAACCAACCAGGTAGCATTCTTTTAAACAATGTTACACAAGCCCAAGAACACTTCTAACAGACACACTCGTACGAGGGTGGCTCTGGCCTTCACAGGTCCCTAGCAGCTTGCGCCCTACGGGGAATGTCACACAATCAAACATGGCAAAAGCTGATAACGAAACAGACTATATCACATCGATAGGCAGCCCATCGACAAGTATTTTTGGCCGAGAGGCTTTGAAAGCGAGCATGGTCAGTCTCATAACAAATTTTTTGTAGATGGCTGAAAACAATTTTAAAATGGTACAAAAACACATCGTCGCCGATGCTTAGCTAACCAAGATGCCATGCTTTTTCAAAAGCCAATGTGCCAAGCATACTGGGAAATAGCAGGAACATTTCAGGAACATGGAAACCGAAGCCTCCATGGTGCAGAAACGCATAGACGCACACTCGGACATTCGCACAAACACATGAAATTGTGGCACATGGAAACCAGCCTTAACCAAGAAGAAAAAAAAATGATCGTCAATTTGTGATGGTTCCTACTTTTTACAACAATGGTGATGTATTTTATTTAATGAATCATCACCTGAAGATTATCGTTATCCTAGCTTATTATCTAAACCACTAGTAGGTTACAGTCATTAATCCCATCAATCCCGGCTGTGGGTGGACACCTGGCCCTTCAATAGGTGACCGGGGGGGAGGTAGTGAGTATCCCATGCCCTTCCCAGAAATATTCTCAGGCGCTGAGATGTAACGTTTGCACTTTTAGACGACCACTAGCCTCGGACAGAGAGTCTGGGAGCAACTCGCTCCGCACCAACGTACCCCTATAAGTTTAGATGTAAATAAATGTGATATATTCCCGTTAATTGGAGTCTCAGTCTATCTAGGCTACAATCACACACACACACGGGTGATTAGCAACGACGAACTCGTAGCGAGCTTGGGCGAGAGGCGATTGCAGCTCCGGGCTCGTTACAATCTGGCATCCCTACCGGGATAGACTGAGACGAAAGACGAAGTTTCCCTTTGCGAGACGGCAGAATGGATAAACTTGCGACAAAGGAGAACACCGATGAGGAGCAGTTTCACGAGAACGGCGAATGCATTGGAGGAAGAACTCGCTTCGGAGCGACCACAACCAGATGAGAGCCCCGAGCTGCTCTCACAACTAGAGGTGAAGGGGAAACGATTGGCAGAGATCGACAACGAGGTGCAGAGACTGCTGCAATCCGAGCGGTGTACACAGGACGACTTCGACCGTGAGTTCGAGATGGCAGAGGCATACAGCGAGAAGCTGACATGGTTGTGGACCATAGCGACCAGACAGATGAGGAGGATCGACGCCAACAGGACTGGAGGAGCCCCATCAGACACAGGTGATCTCCAGGCGTCAAAACGTAAGTACAGACTGCCAGAAATAGAATTAAAGAGGTTTGGTGGTGATTTGAAGGAGTGGCTTGAGTTCTGGGGACAGTTTAAAAAGATACACGAGGACAAAGATATCGACACAGCGGATAAATTTAAGTATTCAGTCCAAGCTACCGTGGAAGGGTCACGGGCCCGACAGATAATCGATAGTTTCCCACCCACAGCAGAAAGCTATCCTAAGGCAATAAATAGCTTAAAGAACAGATTTGGCAGGGAGGATACCCTAGTAGAAGTGTATATAAGAGAACTGTTATGGTTAGTGTTGACGAACGCACTAAATCTAACTACGAGAGCGAATGTGAGTGCACTCTACGATACTTTAGAGACCCAACTGCGTGCATTAGAGACTTTGGGGGTCACCAGCGAGAAGTACGCGGCAATGCTTTACCCGCTAGTCGAGTTCTGTTTACCTGAGGAGGTATTGCGTGCATGGGAAAGAAGCAGGGTGACACCGAATGGCGACGGTGATAGCTCATCATCAGGCTTAAATTTGCTTATGAGATTTTTGCATAATGAGGTAGTTGGCGAGGAAAGCATCAGCTTAGCAAAAAGCGGTTTTGGCTTTGGACAAGAGTGCCGTCGAAAAGGTGTACCTAAGACGTCAGCGCCTAGCGACATGAGTAATGCTGCAACAGCTGCCGAACTCTTCTGGAAGGGATTCAAGAGCGGTCGCTAAAGAAGGGGCTTGTATTTTTTGCAATGAACGACATGCTAGCCAGGACTGTCAAAATCCTTTAAAAATGGATTTAACAAATAAAAGAAAGCTGGTTATGAAGAAGGGGAGCTGCTTCGTTTGCCTAAAGAGCGGTCACCAAGCGAGGGATTGTCATGTGAAACACAGATGTCAAAAATGTGGGAATCGGCATTTCGCCATCATCTGCGAGAAGGCGGATACAACAGGAGAGCGGCGAAGCCATGATGACAGTCTACACACAAAAGACAATACCTTAGCAAATCAAGGATGCTCTGTAAGAGTCGCTCTACAGACTTTGGTGGTTCGTCTCCATGGGACAGATGGAGATCTACTTGTGAGGGCGCTAATAGATACAGGATCACAAAAATCTTATATCAGCTAGTGGCCTGCTCAACAGATAAAGCGTGAATGCCTCGGCGAAGAGCGGATCGTACATATATTAGTTGGAGCAATAGAATCACCTATGCAGTGTCACAGAAAATATAGGCTGCATTTGAGTAGCCTCGATAAAAGCTACAAGTGTAATTTTGAAGCGTTGGAACAGCCAAAAATCTGCGGAAGGGTGCCTAAACTCGATGACATTGAATGTTTACAGGAACTTGACGGGTACGGCATCACACTGAACGATGGCGTTCCACTGCGAGTGAGGATTACCCCAGGAGCGGATTCGGCTGAGATAGAGGTTCTCATCGGAGCTGATGTCGCGGGTAAACTATTGACAGGACGAGTTGTCCCCCTCGAATACGGACCCGTAGCGATAGAGACGAGATTGGGGTGGACTGTTATGGGTAAATTACCAGCAGGTGACAGAGAAAGAGACAGCATATTATTGGTGACGTCACTGCAAGTCGGTGATGTTCGTGTTGTGCCATTGCGGACCTCGGAGCAAAACAAAGGAAAGACAGGCAGCCACGATGTCACATGCTACAACGATCGTGTCATTCTTGCAGATGAACGGGTGGGAGGGCCCACCATGGTTGCTGCTGTTAAAAGAAAGATGACAGGAGGCGACCGTGATAGAAGACGAAGCAACTGCAAACGCAGGAAAAAAAGGAACGAAAGTGTGCGCCATTCTAAGATGTGTGACTACAGATGGAGAAAGGAGACGAAAAGGAACTTTGTTTCAGGTGGTGACAGTGATATGTCTCAGATACCCTATTGTCCTCCTTTCGAATCACCCCATAACTTTAACCCTAATTCTTTGGAGACACCGTGTCACGCCAGCGCCAGGAGTTTCATGAGTGACCTCGGCGAGAGGTATTGCAGTTGGAGACTGTAATTTGAAAGTCTGTTAAGTCAATATAACGAACTCCCCCACTCCTCTTTTCTAGCCGACGGTGTGTACGTGTAGTGGAAGGAGAGTTATCCTTCCTGAAAGACTGAATTATTCGGCAAGATGCTGAATAATGTGTCATATCTTTTATTTTATTTTTATTACTTAAGAACTCTTATGAATTATTATGCGTTCCATGTGTTTTTATCAAAACCAATTGAACCATATTTGTTAAGTAGTAGGATTAAGGTTTCATTTTTCCATTTTTGTTTGTTTAATATTCAGAAATTTGTATTCCTAATATTGATTGAGTTTTTAATTGGAATTTGATAAAAAACTCAAGGGTGAGAGAATGTTGCAACTCGACTCTCTAAATTTTTATAGTATTAAAGGCAAAGAGATATCTAAAGTGAATTTCTCCGAAGTGCAGATAACAAGACTCAGGGATTTATAATTCAGGAAAGTGAGTTCGATACCCTGGCCCTGAGACAATGACAGAGGTCGAGGTCATGGGTAGACACCTTCAATAGGTGACCGGGGGGAGGGGGTGAGTATCCCATGCCCTTCCTGGAAATACTCTCAGGCGCTGAGATGTAATGTTTGCGCTTTTAGACGACCACTAGCCTCGGAGAGAGCAACTCGCTCTGCACCAACGTATCCCTACAAGTTTAGATGTAAATATATGTGATATATTCCCATTAAGTGGAGTCTCAGTCTATCTATGCTACAATCACACACACACGGGCGATTAGCAACGACGAACTAGTAGCGAGCTTGGGCGAGAGGCGATTGCAGCTCCCGGCTCATTACACAACTATTTATTAATGGACTTATAATATTCCTCATAGATATGGTCCCTCGCCGCTTAAGGTTAAACTCTTTCTTTAATTCAATACACCATTAAGGTTTATTCTTTCAATTCTCTAATTGAGTTTTGCCTGCAATAACAAAAGTATTTATTTAATATCCTTTCCCCTTTTATCAATAGATTAAGCATAAAATATCTCCCTCTGATGATTTCCCCTCATCTAGTGATAACTTATAATTATAAATATTGTCATGCAATTCTTCAGTCAAAAGAAAGAAACATAATGTGTTTCTTAATGTTAATGTGTTAGTAATGTTTGATTGTATTTAACTGCTAGAAAAGAAGCCACAGCTTCATTTGAAAAGTGCAAAGAACAACACTTCGCTAAGTGTGTGTTAGTGTGTGACTTCGAACGACAACGGGAATATTTGCCAAGAAAGGAAAGAACAGATAATTCATTCTGGTGTTATTTTCTTTGACTAACACTTCGCTCTGAACTCTTTTAGAACTGCTTTAGGGAAAACTCACAGCGTATTTTAATGATAATGATGAATCAACATATTGCCGAATTCTGTATTCCCATTACAATTTCCATATTTTTCTTATGAATAGATTAATCTTACTAACTAACTAATAAGCATATTCATTTCAATATAGATTTAAATTTTACACTTTTAAATCAATGTCCTTTCATTATTTGAATAATTACATATCATTATTAAGGCTCTTAGATTACATTTGATGAGGAGGAATCATCGAAGAGGGTTAATCATAAATATAATCTGTTAAGATCGTTAAAAGAAGGGACCTCTATAAAATACTCATGATTATTGCGGGTACAATTAAATAAAAGAAATACTATATTGGATTAAAGGGGGTGTAAAGGTAAGGGAAAACTATTATCTTAATAGGTGGGATCTTACTCCACGGGATGGCTTATTGATCTAGTTGGCGAGTAATTCATTTAATTGCTTAGTCAAAATCTGTAAGGAAAAGATCACTTTACAACAGGAAGACTACAGTCAATTTAACTATTGATGGGTACTAATGATGGCCATTAGTTGATAACTGAGAAAACATTCTTGGCTTTCAGGTAAGATTGTTGGGTGTGGATTCACTGATACAAATACAAGGTGATTATAATTAAAGTCCCTTTGTAAAAATGCTATAAAAAAACAACCATGAGTCCGAATGACTTCAAATTTGGACTGAGCATTCTTGAAGAAGGGGCATTTGATATGG
>JAHWFO010041975.1:0-10234 GCA_023313115.1 Rhysida immarginata | reverse complement strand
TTTAATGCGTCTCAGTGCCTTTTGAATCACTTTCATTTGAACATGCCTTATACATGGCTATTCGTGTAGCCAGAGGAATATCTTCCAGTTTTTCTGGAACCGTATTTTGTAAAAATTCATGGTAACTCTGCCCTTGCATACGAGTTTATTGCATATACAACAGATATTGTAGAACAAATAAGAGAACATGAAGATGCCTTCAGGCACGCAACTAATCACGTTCTCACAAGAATTGAAAAAAGGAATCGAAGTACGTGGCGAAACATTCGAAAATATTTGATAAAGTTATTAAAATGTTTCTGCAGTAAAATAAAAAGGCATATTAGAAACTTCATAATTTTAATTTCAAATATCTGTATCTCAGAAACATTAAATTTCTGTAAATCCATTAAACAAGGCCATTCTGACCTTTATCTTTATTTCATTACTAGCTGATTACCCGCGGCTTCGCCCGCTATGATTGAAAGAAAATAAACCGTGCTATTAAATAGTTGCAATAATACGATTACATACAAAATTTCACAAAAATCATCAAAATTGTTTTAAGAAAATTAAAAAATTATATAATAACAGAATATATTAAATCTAAAATTGTTCAAATATTGTAATTGGCACCATAAGTAAATATTATTCTAATTAAGTTATTTACAAAAAATTAATAAATGTTAGTTATGCATAAAAGACTATTATTTTGACATAGAATATGTTACTCGAATGCCTTTGGGTACACTAGTTTTTGTCAGGCCAGTAGGATCATAAAGAGATTGCCCTTGTGCTTTGTTAATCGTCATTGCGAAAACAAATTGAACAGGAAATTGTAACCTAGATAATTGTTGTCTGGGTGATAGTAGGCATATAATTAGTGACAGTCTATACCATTGTATAATTTGAGGGAATCCAAATTTCTCAAAATTATTTCTGGCCCTACTTTCACATTGAACTTAAGGTGATGGATTTCCAGGTGGTTCCAATGAATTTAAAAATTCTGTGGGTTAGTTTTCAGCTTGCTCCTGGTCCATAATAGTGTCAATAGATTTATATGTAATGCAAGATCTTGGCAACTCTTGCAAAATGATGTCGTTTTTTATTTACATTCTCATTCTTTGTTACAAGAATCGTACGTTCTCAAACCCATTGTCGGTCCTCAATTTTAGTGGCTATGTTCGGGAACACATTATATAAAATTATTTCTCGCACTGACGACAACAGTATACAGAAATCAGATAGAGAGAAATTAAACTTGACGCAATTGTGGGTAATTTTTCGTGTCCAAAACTGAGTAGTTGTTTATAAATTTTATGAGTGTGGTCGTCAAGTATACGCACCCTCATATTAGTAATTATTTTTTGTGTGGACAAATTTCCAAATGGTGAATACTCTGAGGCAAACACTGAGTTCATTTGCAGGTGTTCATTGTGGAATAATTGGAAGGGTTTGGCGAAAATCTGCGAGAAAAACGACACCTCTCTCATTTTTTTTCCAAGATCTCTTATAATATGTTCAAAGAAAGAAAAACTGGGCGTGTCTAATTAAATTTCCTATTTCACTTGTTAGACATTGTTGCTAAGTAAAATTAACAATCATTAACAATTGCAATTGGAAATTTAACTGGACACGCCCAGTTTTTCTTTCGTTGAACAGAGTATAGGTTTCTCATTGTCAGATCTATAAGAATTTATTACGTTGCACGATTGTTAAAAGGTTTGGACTGTAGCCAAAATCATGCAATAGAAGGGTCTTAACCAATACAGCCTAGAGAAAAGCCTGCTCACGAAAAAATCATACATTGTTACATCACCTACGGTAGAGACAATTTCGGGCTTAATATTCGTAGAAATATGAGTAACAATACCCTACCGTGGGCGATGCAACACCTCCTAAAGAGAAGGCCTGCGGACAAAAGTAGAGGTGGTGTTGGCATAACCATCGCCTTCTAAACATAGAGATAGATATATACCAGAGGAGGAAACTCAATGCTAAATCAAGGTACTTGGGATCAAGTGCTCGCCAGCGAAAACACAAGCACATGTCTAAAAAATTGCCTGGAAAAGTCCACACTTACCATCCGTGCACCTATGTTTGGTAGCTATTCAGTAAAGTATAAGAAAATAATTTTGAACATTAAAAAAGCTGAAAATAATGTTTTAGCTCTCATGGGAATACAGGGACTTTCTTTGGCAGTAGAATTTCAACAGAAAGTTATTATAGCTGCCGCCACGTAAGTTGAACGATCTTTTTGACATGCGCAGTAAGTCTTCTCATCAATATGCTTTGTCTGGAGTTTACCCATGATACACTTGTTCTACTATAGTAAAGGCGGAGATATCGTTGAAACGTGGAAAGCCTATTAAAAGGCATAATATAAAATAAATTGCCTTCGAATCAACTATTTTGCGTCATTTTTTAATTTATAAATTTATTAATTTCATTTATCTATATTAAAAAAAAACAAACTAGAAACTAAATATAAATACGAAAACAATGTTTCGAAAACGAAAGCGGATGCTTTCATGGAATAACTAAGCGATTACTTCCCGTTAACGTCTATTGGCTGACGTTAGATATGACGTCATCCTGTCGTTCAACTTACGTGGCGGCAGCTATAAACTGAATATCTTAAATGTATATTTAATGCAATGATGTCAGCAACAATAAAGACTTCATTATTCTTTATTGTTGTTGACATCATTAGTTTGAACCACGGTCTATAGATATTCATGGTCATCGAGCTTCGGCCATTTTCCATTGTTTCGAGAAGCTAAGGAAAACAGACCGCGCCAGGTGCCGCATAGATCGCACTATTCCGACCGCAACCAGCCATAGAGATTTTCATTGAAGCTGAATACGAAAGTAAAGTTTCTTTCTGCCGATAAGGTGGCGCTGCAGGCGCAGTTGGGCAGAGTGTACATGCAGCGCCACTTTTCAATAGGGTTCCCGCCCTACCGGGAGCTAGAAACTTAGCTTCATTTTAACAATGGAGCTCGATGACAATGAATATCTATAGACCGTGGTTTGAACGTACGTTGATCCTTATGAGTTCTTGGTCCACAGTATTCATCGAGGACTATGCCTTGTGCTTATCATTTTCTTAGACACGTTTGAATAGCGAAGCGCTCATAGATGGGTCGATCTAGTCTTTATTGTTGTTGATATCATTGTGCATAGCCTACAATGGGTGCGTTCGCGAAACAGCCACTTTTCCCACTATTTCCACTTTGTCGTTCGAGAAACCACCACCTGTGAATTCATGGCGTCGTTCGAAAATTCAAAGTGAATTCACTTTTTCCTCCAACTTCCTGTCACTTTTCTCACCCACCCAAAAAGCCAGTGGAAGAAGTGAAAAATGACGTATGATGAGAAAACTAAAACCAGATCGAGTAATTTGTATTAAATTTGTATTTTTTAAAAATTGCATTCCTAACCAGTTGTAAAGTTGATTTTTTAAATGACTTTTTTAACCAATAAATTTTTATTTTAATAACCATAAAATTGCATAATTTTTCTCAAAAACACGGGATTTAAATTAAGTTATATTTAAATATCAGTGTATAACTGTATTCCGTATGTAATAACCAATTTAATTTAATCTATTTGCATTCAATTTGTGTGTATATTTATTTTAATTTATTTTTAATGGTTCACTGCTAATAGCATAGTAAAAATAAAACCAGATGGAATTGTAATATAATATGCAAATGAGAACAGTTCACTACGAATTGTTTAAAAACGATTAAAAAATAAGTCTTACAAAGTAAATTATTAAAGTACAGACTTTTAAAACTCAAGAAAATTATGAAATAGGCTTCTTTATGAAGTTTACGTTCGTAATTTATCTTCATTTTACCAAATTATTTTTTTCATTTTACCGTTGCACCTTGTAAATTATTTCCTTCGCCTTTTTCACTCTTTTCTCATGTTTTATCAGTTTTCAACTTATGTCTTCACAGGAGTAAATGACTCATGTACTCTTTCACAAAGCCTTCGTGGATTAAGAGACCCCACCAGGTTTTAGGCTTTGGTCTTCATGGCAATCGCCATTACTTCATCATTCACTGAGGCGTTCGCGATTCTCTCGCTTTTCGTGAATTCACGCCAATTCCACTCGATTCACGGGAAATTCAAAAGTGGCTGTTTCGTGAACCCACTGATAAGAGAAAGCCCTCTACCGTGAAAAAACATCCAAAGTTTTCCAGTCAGTGTTGATGTTAAAATACGGCACGGCAGAAAAAACAAACGCGAAAAACAAATTCAGCTGGAGAACTCTGACCTCAGAGACGCAAAACTTCCGTTTCGTTTCTCCTTTTGGGGGCTATGTTGTCGATCATTGAAAATGAAATACAAACAGGTAATCTAGATCTAATCTACTGTTCACTTGCACCCTAAGACTTATTCATACCGTCGTAGTTTAAAATGGTAATTATATAACACGAAATACTATGGTTTTGAAGGCGTCTTCAAATCGAAGCGGACCGGAAGTACCGCCATTAACGATCATAAATTTGAGCGAAACGATTCACTATACGAAATACTATTCCTGGAATAAGTGGCTATCCGACCTCTAGAAGACCGTATAACTTTATCAGGATATCTTTGGTTTATTCTGGTGTTTATCTGAGGATTTATCTTATCTGAGGATGGTATAACACAGTTTTGACTTATCTGAGCTTTATTTCAGTACTTATTCCAGGTTTAGGCCCTCCGCACACGAATCTACTAAAAAAAACAAGTTGCAAACTTAAATCGCCAATCAGTCGCCACCTGTTGATTTCAATTAGCAACCGCACACGGCGCTACTAGTTGGTAACCAGTTTGCAATGCGTTGGTGATCAGTCATCGGCAACTCGACATGCAGAGTTGCTCGGCGATTTGTTTCTAGTTTCTGCGGTGAAACTGCGAAAATGGCAGAACAACCACGAGAAACGGGCAAACGCGAGCACGATCAACACCCCGTAAAACAAAGCCGTGACACCAAGTTCTCAACGTCATTAGAAGAGGATTGTCGTCGGCAGCTCATGTAATGGTGTAAATACACGAGCTCGATTTTTAAATAGACATCATGGAAATATTATATTGATTTTTGTAAATAGGAAATTCACAAAGTTTAATGAATAAAAAATAGCAATTTATTTAATTTTAGCATTATTATTTAATTTCAGCTAAAGAATAAAAATTGAAATTGACATTTGTAACAATTAAAAATGATATCATTTTTAAACAATTCTAAAATTAACAGAAATTTTTATCAGAATTTGAGTTAATATAATAAAATATAATTAATAATTACGATGGTTTGTATATGGCGCCATTTGCCAAGTCAATCCTCTTCTGGTCACGTGAGTATGACGTTGAGAACTTGGTGTCACGGCTTTATTACAGGGGGTGTTGGCACGATAGTCACCGAGTTGAGTCAACTTTCAGTTGCGTCGTGTGCGATTCATAGTAGGTAACTGGTTGGCGATTTGAATTGGTAACTGGTTGGCGATTAGTTTCGTTTCTTTTTAGTCGCTTCGTGTGCGGAAGGCCTTATAGAACCGGCCCTAAACGAAATAAGAATCATAGTCGAAGAAGAATCGACGTGCGACGTTGGCGCCATCCGATGGCAAAAACTGTTAGTGGGCAAACAAACAAACAACAAACAGAAAATTAATTTTATATATATGAGATAAGATAAGATTAGGACCGATAGGTACTTATGTTTTCACAATGTGCGTCCGTCCGTCTGTCTGTGTGTTGGTGCGCTAGCATTCGAACGCTTCCGAATTTTCGACTTCCGTTTTCGCCATTCGACAACTTAGGGAAAACCAACGATAAGAAATGATAGATCGCTCATGAGCTGCTTTCAGCGCCAGGGGGGTGCAACTTCACGCTTTTCGTGTCTTTCAAAATGGCGGAGCGTGCAGTCCAGGTCCGGTTCTAGAGTGCTATTAGCAGCGCAGATAAAATCATAATAAAATTTAAATTAAATTATGTCATAGCTGTATAAGTTTAATGAATGGATATTATTATGAGAAAAGGACGAGACACAAAAACCCTGGAATACAATAAATAATAGTTATTAAATAAAACTGAAAAATAACTAATAATTATTAACAAAATAATTAATAAATAAAAAATAAATAATAAATACAATCAAAATGAAACTAGAAATATAAAATCAAATAAAAATAAGATAAATATAAAATCAAATAACATCAGATAAAAATTATCTTATTCTTATTTGACTTTATATTTCTAGTTTCATTTTGATTGTATTTATTATTTATTTTTCTGTTTTATTTAATAACTATTATTTACTGTATAAGTTTAGTATTTCACAGAAAAAAATTCGTTGCATTTGATCCATTGTAACATGAAAAAACTGCTTTAGAAAAAAGTGTGTCTCACTGTTACCCACTCTCCCCTGTATGTTAGTAAGTTAGTATAACCCAAATAAGTTTAACTTATTTGGAGTTTTCATTCATGTAAACAAATACATAAAAGCAGATGTGTTATTTACAGTGGCTAACAGAATATAATATCTGGTGAAACCTTCTGAGCAAATCTTTTAATAAAGGTAAATAGATGATTACTTATGAGCAGTTGTCATGTTTTTATTTAAAGTGATGTTTTTTGGATAAACTAAATGATCTCTGATGTGGATAAAAATTAATTTCCAGATGCCTTCGAGATGCTTTGTGTTTGGATGCACTAGTGGCTACACCAACAAAGCAAACCAGGGCAAGACATGGCATTTTTTTTCTCCACCAAAAGATGAGGAACTTTTCCAGAAGTGGCAAAATATGTGTTTCAGAAATGATCTTCCATTAACCCATAGAAGCAAAGTTTGTCACGAACATTTCAGAGATGATCAAATTATTAAGCATAAAACTATTCCACTCGAAGATGGGACAACATACACTTACGGTTTCAGCAAATGGAAGCTTGCTGAAAATGCATATCCTTGGAACGATTATGGAAAAAAAATACTGTAATAGGCACGCCACCAAGAGATCGAAGTCAACAATTGGAAGATATTCTTGATACCAATCAATGCTCATCTACGTCGAATGGTAGTAAAGAAATCATTTCTGTTGCAACACAAACAACACAGGATCAAAGTGAGAACAAGCATCGAATGCTTTACCAGCGTTGGTATAAACGATACTATAGACTAAAAAAAGCAGTTGCAAGAAAAGGAAACAAGAGAGAAGGTGTTTTTATTCCCTATCAAAATTTGAATGCTAGGGAGAAATTATATGCCAATGCCTTGGCTAGAAAAGCCAACACTGAAAAGAAAAATGGAATGAGATATCAATCCCGTCACCTTGTGGAATCTATGATGATTTCTTGCAAAGGCAAAAACACCTATGAATACCTGAGGAAGAATAGTGTGCAGGTTCTCCCCTCATTACGAACTGTGCGGAAGCTACGTTCTGCTACATCTACTAAGGTAGGAGTAAATAAAGATTCTCTGGAACTGATGATGAAGAGCTTGTCAGAGTTACCAGAAAATCAAGCTTCTTTGCATTAAGTTTGATGAAATACATTTAAAAAAAAATCTCAGCCTTGGTGACGTACATACAGGATATGCTCTTGAAGGCTTGGAAAATAGTGATAAACCCAATAAATCATTGGATAAACAACTACAGAACAGAGCAATGGTGTTTTTGGCAGATTCGGTTTCAAGTAAACGATCTTTCACTGTTGCAACTTTTTTATCGAACAGTGGGTTGAAAGGTCACCAAATATCAAAAAGAATTGAAGAAGTGATTGCTGCTGTAGAAGAATACGGAGGACACGTGTTAACTGTAGTTTGTGATGGCTCACAGCCTAATAAAACAGCATACAAGCAACTGGGAATACGTGTGGAAGAAGGCTTTATTGAAAACACTGTAAGAAATCCCCATTGTCTCAGTCGTAGAATATTCTTCCTCCATGATCCACCTCATCTAATTAAATGTATTAGAAATCATTTGTTGACAAACAGAGAACATCTTTTTGAAGGGAAGCCAGTTAATTTCAAATACGTGCAAGCAATTTATGACTTGGATTCAAAAACCCCATTGCATCGAGTTTGCCCTAAGCTGACTGCTGAACATGTGACACTTGAAGAAAGTTACCTACAAATGAAGGTGTGCTTAGCAGCACAAGTCTTCAGCAATTCAGTGGCGAATGGAATGAAGTTTTACAGAGAAAGAGGTGAAGAAACCTTAAAGGGGTCTGAACAAACTGAAAAATTCTTTCGCTTTGTAAATGATCTATTTGATGCAATGAATGCAACAAATCCATCAAATGCAGTACGTAACAATGGTGCATTATTGGAAGTGCTCACAAGATCTTACAAAATTTTAAGAAACAACAAACACAGCTTTGCATCTGCAACAACCATGAAGAGCTTGATGCTGACAGTGAAGTCAACAATCGATGTTTGCATATTTTTACTGAGGCAGCAGGACTTCCAGTATGTACTGACATCGAAGATGAACCAGGATGCTGTGGAACTGCGTTTCAGTGTGGTTCGTTGCTGCAGTCCAAATGATCGCCCTGATGTGCAACAGTTCTCATCCATCAATGCAGTCCATGCACTTCGTGGCCCTTTGGAGCAGATATTGAGCACCAAAAAAGGTAACGTTCAACAAATGCAGCAACAAGATAAAGATGAAGATGTTGATGCATATTGCAAGCAACTAGTCTTTCATCTTCGAAAGAGATGTAAAGAAAAGCAGCTTGAAAACAAACTACAAATGCAATTGATGAAATCCAGCATCATTAGAAACACCATGTTCCTTGAAGATTTTGGAATAACAGAAGAAAACATACAGGACGAGGTTTGTTACCATTCCTCAGATTATGTAATTTATTACATGATAGGGTATACTTTACGTCACGTATCAAAGGAAGTAGATTGCTTGCATTGCTTGCCAAAGTTTTATGCAAATGACAAAGAGGATGTTCCTACTGATCTTGTCAGTACAAAAGAATTCAGCAAGTATATATCCATCACTGTCAAAATACAAAAGTATAATTAAGTAAACATCACTAATTATATCTCATCACAGAAGACATCACATGAATGACATTTATTAACTATATACTTATAAATATATTTAATATTTATAAATTATTTATAAGTTATTTAGTTAATATTTGTAAATATTTGTTTACTTAATTACTTGTATATGTTATTGCAGAGAATGCACACCTTACGAAACCTTCTGCATCATTGTACCGACTCCTCAAGAACGTGGACAACCATGTTGCCAAAGAACTAGAAAATCTGAAGTCAAGTCCTCTGAAAACGGACACCTTTATGGATTTGTTAAAATCTTTTAATCCAATTATAAGTTGGAATTCATTGTTTTGTTCATCTGAGCATGCAAATGAATTCTTGCCATTGTTTTTAATTCATTTTGTAAAGATGAGATTAGTTCACTTTGTAAAAATGAAAACAAAAGAACTTTCAAATGATAACTTAAAATATCTAAAAAGAAAATACAAAATATCTGATTGAAAAATTCGTATTTTGTGATTCTTCTATATTAATTTAATTTTAGGGGTTTGTAATGTAGTCCAGAAACTTTTTTAAAATTTGTTCGTATAAATTATTCCAATATGAACTTACAACCTTTTGCAAGTTTTCACTCAATTTCTAATATGTAGGCTATCTAATATGGATTGAATTAAATGTATGTTGACATCGCTTTTTTTAATGGCAAACTAATTTTCCACGCCTTACAGAAACTGACATATTTTATAATTTGGAATAATAAACATTTAAACGCAACATTTACTGAAAAATAGCTTCAGTTGTATACTAAAACAATACAGTCGTCTGCTATTCAAGACTGGATTGGTTCGCAGCGCCGCCCTGGTGAACAAAGGACTTGTGGCGCCACTGAGTTTCCACCTCTGGGTATATGTATCTATCTCTATGTAGCCGAGAGAAAAAATAGAAAATATAAGCTGGCAAGCCATTACGCACTTGGTGTCACCATTAAGCTAATTATGTACGTTAGTTCTCTGTTGCTAAAAAAATGTTGCAAAAATGTGGACAGGTTGAAAAATGCGGCTTTTGTTTTGCTTTCCAACTCGAAAAATAACGTGAATTTATTGCATTGCAAACCTATCACCTCCTTTTCAAATAATGAGAACCACATTTTTAACCGACTTCAAATAAGGAGGAGGTTCTATGTTCGTCTGTATGCATTTTTTTTTTTATGTGTGTTAATCGATATTTCCACTATTTATAAACTGA
>JAHWFO010041974.1:0-17944 GCA_023313115.1 Rhysida immarginata | reverse complement strand
GATGAATTGGAAAGACGCTTGCGGGCCAGATCACATCGGCCAACTTCTGTACCTGAACTGATTCTCGCTCTTCGGGAGGAATGGAGGAGCATTCCGGAAAGTACCTACCAACATTTGGTGGAAAGTCTTCCCCGAAGGGTGGAAGCTGTGATTCGGGCAAAGGGATGTGCAACGCCCTATTGATTTCCATGAAATCGTGGCTAGAGCGCAAACGTGCATGTGTCCGGATATTTGTGATCATATAGTGTAGCTTCCTATGGTCATGTCCATCTGCACTATTTAGTTTGGTTTTGATTGGTACACTGCGGTCGGAATTCAGAGAGGACAACATATCTGTTGATATGACTGCAGAATGTGCTACTTACCTTACCCTACTCGGAGGGGGTGGGGGTTAATTTCTTTTTAATAAATGTATAAATGTATTTCTGCTTCACTGCTAAGGCTCCTCCTTGGAATGTTTACAAGATTTTATTATTAATAATTATATTTGTAGTATGGTATTAGGGGGCTGCCACTGAATTGGATAGCTTCCTTTCTTTTAGATAGGCAATATTCTCCTTGTCTCAATTCAAAACTTTCTCCAAAATTAATTAATAACCAGGGAGTATCACAAGGTTCTATTCTATCGCCGCTATTGTTCTCACTCTTTATTAGTGATCTTTCTAATATTGCTGACAATACACAATACATATTATTTGCTGATGACACCACATTTATAGCCTCAGCTGGTCGTTATTAAAATCTATAACTGGTCATTATTAAAACAAATTCCACTAAACCTGAGCAAATCACATTACGTGATCTTCAATCAACGTAATAAACTGATTGACTATAATAAAATTAAGCCTGGCGTTATTAATAAAATCTTATCTAGAGTCCCTTCTTATAAATATTTAGGAATTTATTTTACTCCCGATTTATCATGGAGCCTTGGAGCCTTCATATAAAACATTTAGCTATTAAAGTATCCCATTCTTTAGGCATTATTTATAGAGTCAATCATCTTCCGCGTAATATTTTACTAAATTTATATTTCACCTTCATTCATACAAATTTATGCTTCGGAGTGTGTTATGGAGTCCGACCACACAGAAAAGTATAAATCTTTTAATAAAAATTCAAAAATGTTTTTACGTATATTGTTAAATAGGCCCGCTATCTCTTCTGCCAGTTCAGAATTTAAAAATTTAACTTAGTAAAATTTGATGAACTTTATTTGATTCAACTTGCTCAATTTATACAACTCCTGGCAATAAATATCGGATATTTATTTCTAGTTCAGCAAAGTTCATAAAAAAGCTTAAATTTCCTCCAAAATAATGGACGCATCCAAAAGGGATGAGGCATATATTAAAGAAAATACTTTAATCTATAAATACGATATACTGTTAAAAATTAAAAAAAAAAGATTCTTTGAAATATGCAAATGAATACGGACGTGTTGGAAAAAAGAATGGGATAGTCTCATTGGTTGGAAAAAAATATGCGATATATTCAGTGAGTAACATCTAATGATACATTTTGTTTGCGAATATGCAAATGTTATACAAATTATTTATTCTTTTATAACTGTTTACAATTATCGAGGTTGGTAGACGACAGAAAACTCTGCTAATTAGAGTATCAAGGCTCTAGCTAAAGAACTGTCGACTGATGTGAAAACTCGAATAGTCCGCCCGCTAAAAGAAGGAAAAACTTTGTTGAGATGTTCCCAGAGCATGGTGTCACGTCTGTGGCACAAGTTTAACTCTCGTGGCAATGTGCAGAATTTGAAAAGATGTGGGTGACCGAGGAAGACAATTGCATCTGACGATAGAAAACTGATCCGGATCTGTAAACGGATGCGAATATCAACATCCCGATTGATGAACAGAGAGTGGGAACAATGCGGCGTCAATGTCTGTGATCGGTCTCTACGAAACCGTTTGAACGAGGCTGGGTTTTCATTTAAGAAAGCAAAGAAGAAACCGTTGCTCTCGAATGAGCATCGACGTAAACACTTGCAATGGGCCAAAGACCATGCAAAGTAGACAGTGGAGGATTAGAAACGATTTGTTTTTAGTGACGGGTATAGGATTTGCTCAGGGAACGGTGATAATAACGGTGTGCTTGTCTGGAGAACAAAAGGAGAACAATTCCATCCTGACTGCTTAAGTTCCAGTGTAAAGTTTCCATAGGGTGTAATGATTTGGGCATGTGTGACGTTTGCAGGACCTGGAAAATTGTGCATTTTAAATGACACTGTCAACAGTGCGACCTATATAGACATTTTGGATCAGTTTCTTCTGCCAACGTCGGGAGATTCGTTTGGTGATTCGGATGACTTTGTCTTTCAGGACGATAATGCACCATGCCACTGTTCTCAGGCTGTTGCCAAATACTGTGAGGATCATCGAATCCGACGGATGAAATGGCCAGCTGAAAGTCCTGATGGAAATTTAATAGAAAATCTTTGGTGGGATTTAAAGAAGCAATTCGTCAATGTTGGGAAAAAAATCAGTGAACACAGTAAAGTGTTTTCTGTAATTTATGCTTCATCCCTTTGGGATGCGTCCATTATTTTTGAGAAAATTTAAGCTTTTTTATGAATTTAGCTGAACTAGAAATAAATCTATATATATAAAGAAGGATGTTTGTGGGTCTGTGCGTCTGTGGGTCTGTGTGTGGGTCTGTGGATCTGTGTGTACGTTTTTTATACAAATCTACAGTTTTATTCCGATCTTGATAAAATTTCGCATACATGACCTTTAAAGCATGAGGAAGGTCATTGTCTACCTCAGATTTCGGAAAAATAATAAATATCGATAAAAAATCGATATTCATGGTTATGGCAAGGCATATTAATGAGAAATATCTCATGACCAACAATGCAAGGCAAAGTTGGTACAACAATAGGTATCAACAATGGTATCAGCACGCAATTCACAAACACACTGCATGAACCAACAATATATATCTCATGACTAACAATGAAAGGAAAAGTTTGTGCAAGTGTAATTATCCCGGGCAACGCCGGGTACCTCTTCTAGTATCCGATATTTCTTGCCAGGAGTTGTATATGGGTCATTCCACATCAATTCACGCAGAAATTTTATACATTTGGCACTGACCTCTCGGATTTTAATGAAATTTGGTATACACAATTGTCCTAGGGAGTTGGTGATGAATGGCAAATATTATTATTTTTTTTTCATTTTTATGAAAGTTACAGACATTTAAAATTTGCGAAATTTGAGTGGGGGCCTTATCTATGAAGTACTGTAACTTCGATTGTATTTTAATTAGAAAGATGTGATTGGTGACATTTGAAAGCTCTGTAACTGTAGATTCTATGTGAAATTTTCAAAATTATATTACGCATGCGCAAATATTTGAATTTAATAAAAATATTTTATTTATGCAAATATCTCAAAAGGTGGGGTTTTTTTTTCGTTAAAAAATTATTAATATCTTACACATACTTTCATAAAAACAATACAAAAAATTCAAAACTGTGTTTTGCTCCGTTTTGAAGATATTAATTTTTAAAGCTCGAGTTCCAAGCTACAATACATCCGTTTGTATGTTATAGTTCTTCAGATGGACAAGGCATCCTAAGAAATATAAATTTTGTGGTAATATCCGATTGCCTTAAACATTCTACAGCTGTTTTTTTATTCCTTTCAATTCCTCGTTCAAAGTCGGTCATATCCTTGGATTTACCCATATTCAGTCCACTTCTGATGCCGACTGCAACTTGTGATCCAATGCATCCTCTTTATACACCGCTTAAGCCTATTCCATTGTTTGGGTGTCACTGGGAGGATGATCCATTTTCCGTAAAAGGTGTCTCTCTCATTAAGTTTTTAAATGAAAATTCAATAAATGTAGAGAAGATACCAGGGTTGATCGAAAAGTAATGCCTCCATGGCTGTTACTTTTATATTTGTTAACCGATTTTCAAAATTCTTTTTGTATCTGATACTTACATTTGTCCTCTATGTAATGCACTATTCACTTTTCGACATTATCCCCATCCCTTTCCACGCACTGCACCAGCGTGTGACCACTCGGGTGAACCCGTCGGAGAGGAAATCCGGGGTTAAATGACAGCTTTGGACCATCTTCTGCAGCACGATAACGCTCGTCCGCAAACAATCGCCACACACACAAGAGGTGTTGCAGCGCCTACAGTGCAAAGATGAGTGATCTTGCACCTTGCGACTTTCACCACTTTCCAAAGAAGAAAAAGCACCTTAAGAGACATTCAATCCCTGATGACGAGATAAAAGAACAGTTGCACGTTGTGAAACACTCTGCTCAATATGGCTGGTGAGATTTGCTGAACTTCAGTTGTGATTTCCTCCTTCAGCTCAGGCAAAATGTGCGGAATGTTTGCATACACTTTACCTTTCAAGGCACCTCAAAGAAAGGAATCGAGAGGTGTGTGGTCCGGAGAGCGTGCAGGTCAGATGCCACGCGAGATGATTCGATCAGCAAAGACGTCCTGCAGAAAGAAATGTGTGTGCTGTACACGTTTCCATCACTACTGCACACGAACTTTTGAATCACTCTGCTGTATCAACTTCAGCTGCCTCTGCAATTCATCTCGTCCTTCAGGGTAAGTCAGAAATGACTGACTCTGAGGAAATGTAAAGTAAATATACTTTCTTTATTACTAACAATTCGACATCATAATGCAAATTTATACTTTCTTACTAAATTATCTTCTTATTTAACAGATGCTCAATACTTTTCTGACTTCTGAAAAAAAAAACTGAAGTTCTAAGAAACATTTTTCCTATTTATATAATTATTATTGTAATGCTACTATTGATTTTATTTTTTCGTGTAATTATAATTAATAATAGTATTTATATAAATAATAAAACTTAAATAAATGAATGGTCCCAAGGTTACACGCTTTCTCTTCCCTGAACGAGTAGTCAAGTCCCTACTACCTGACTCCCATTGCTTGGAGCTCAAGCTTTAAAAATTAATATCTTCAAAACGGAGCAAAACACAGTTTTGAATTTTTTGTATTGTTTTTATAAAAGTATGTGTAAGATATTAATGATTTTTTTAACGAAAAAAAATACCCACCTTTTGAGATATTTGCATAAATAAAATATTTTTATTGAATTCAAATATTTGCGCATGCGTAATATAATTTTAAAAATTTCATATAGAATCTACAGTTAAAATAGAGCTTTCATATGTCACCAATCACATGTTTTTAAGTAAAATACAACCGAAGTTACAGTACGTCATAGATAAGGCCCCCACTCAAATTTCGCAAATTTTAAAAGTCCGTAACTTCCATGAAAATGAAAAAAAAGTAATAATGTTTGGCATTCATTATCAACTCCCTAGGGCAATTGTGTATACCAAATTTCATTAAAATCCGAGAGGTCAGTGCCAATGCCTGCCTGAACTGACGTGGAATGACCCATATAACGTCACACATAACATGCCGGGTGGGCAAGAAATAACGTGAGCTGTTCAGAGCTCGTTAGCGGGAAATCTATTAGGCCAAATGCAGTACATTTTGGTGCATATACTTAGTGGAACATTCAGTTTCGATTTCTGCAAAAAAAAAAAAAATAGTACCAAAAGTCGCCATAGGGGGCACTTATTTCAAGAAAACAATGAATACCTAATTGTCAAATGAACAAATACCGTACAAACCAACTTTAGTAACAACAATAAACAATGTTTTATTTTCAATATGACCACCAGTGTGCTGTTCCAATAGCTGCATGCGGTACACGACATTTTCTACGGCAGCTCGCAGCATATCTGCATTAATCAGTCTGATATGTAACGTTATTTGATCCTTTAAGGTTGAGAGGTCAGGAACATCTGCATGATACACAAGGCTTTTCAAATATCCCCATAACCAAAAATCACAAGGGTTGAGATCAGGCGGCCTGGGTGGCCATACCATGAGAAATAGGACATGTTTAGCTAACAATAGCAAATAAGACATGTTTAGCTAATTGTAACCAATCAATGACAGGGATAGGACCGAAGTCACTATTAAGTAAATTTCCAGTAAATTTTTTATTGTAAATTTCCATCGGTTCAAGGAAATACAAAACTTCCGGTTCTTAGAAGTATGGAGATTTTCTAACTAAATGGTGGAAGAGCACAAAAAATCCCTGAACACTGACAGCAGGAATCTTGAATTGGAAAGAATGATGCAATTTGCTAAAATTAATAGGTACAATGAAAGTATCCTTAAGAAACTCAATCAAAAAGTTAACTTTAAAACCAAAAGTAGAAATATAACGACATTAAAAACCATACAAAACAATAAGCAATATTTAGTTCCACCATTCAATTAGCAATTAAATAAAGGTTTTATGAAGGTATCCAGAACATTTGGTGTAAAATTAGCTTATAAAAGTCAAAATTTCCTCAAAATAGTCTTGGGTGGCACAAAAGATATCATTCCAATTAGGAGTCCAGCAATTAATTAGCAAGTGACACAAGAAAGTTGAAGAAAATAAAAGCAAAGGTTTATCGGAAAAGGCTTTTTTTTCTAGACATGAGAAGACGAGACTGATATTTGCATTGTTTGCCATATGCATTATCATTTATTGGCACCTTTCAAGCCATATGACATGAGGAACCCTTCTTTCTTTGTATAATTGCGAATAAGGTGCGACATTTTCATGATCAGTCATAAGAAATTAAGTTAGAATGCGTGTTGCAACGTGCACCGAGTGAGGGATTACTTGCAACAGTAAAGAAAATTATAGTAATTAATGGAGTAGTGTTGTAAAACATTTATTAATTTGAATAATTTTATACTCTTTATTAATAATTACATAAAATAAATAAAATAAATTTAAATTAACCAATGTTCATCTTTGAAAGGTTGAGTTGAATAATGTTTGTAGTTTTGTACAGAGTCGAGTCACATTATGACCACCAGCTAATATCCCGAATAACCGATTTTAGCGGCACGGACAGGAGCTAGACGGCATGGGAGTGAGTCAATAAGATTCTGATAGGTCTACTGGTAGCTGTTGCCATGCAGACTGTAAAGCATCTAATAGCTGCTGAAGGGTACGCGGTGGTTGTTCCATAGCACGCACGTGACAATCGAGGCGATCCCAAAGGTTCTCGATTGGGTTGAAGTCTGGGGAATAAGGGGGCCAGGGTAGTACTTGGAACTTGTGATCGTGTTCCTCAAACAACTCCCGAACAATTGCAGCCGTGTGACACGTGGCATTGTATAAGTGTACTTGATCTGAAATTATGTATAAATAACCGAATCGGTTGAGAGTACCTTCCACAGGTATCAGTGGGCCCAGACAATGCCATGAGAACACTCCCCACGCCTTGACACTGCCGCCACCAGCCTGGATTCGTCCAATAATGATTGCAGGATGCTTGTTCTCGGAGGTTCTCGCCTCACCCGCCAACGGCCGTCACTTCTGTGGAGCAGAAATCGTGACTCATCGGAGAAGGCAATCTTTTTTCAGTCATAAGTGGTCCAGTTTCTGTACTGTTGGGCAAATTGAAGCCGTTTTTGGCAATGAACATTCGTCAGCATGGGTGTGGTTTTAGAGACCCATCCCTCGTTGGTTTGAGCGATAAGTTAGTCCACTGTAGCTCTTCGGTTGGCCTTCACACACCTTTGCAGCCGACGTTCACCTCTCTCATCAATGGTACGTGGTGCTCCACAGTTCCCATGTCATTTATTCTGAATGGTCCCATTTTCCCAGTTATGGTACACTATAACTACAACAGCACGAGAACAATTATTCACAAACAGCGCGGTTTCCGAAATACCGCCACCCTTGGCCCGAAAGCCGATTATCATCCCCTTTTCCAGATCTGATAAATCACGTTTCGTACCCATTGCAGCAATGAGTGATATGTTTTTAACATAGTGGAAACCTACCTTATATAGCCACGTAACCAATTCCCAACACGTGACATAGTTCGTCGGCTGGGCAACCCCGAAGAAACGTAGGGGTGGTCATAACAATGTGACTCGACCCTGTAGAAATGCTGACGTTGTTGATGTTGACAGCTTTAGTAGTATGTTGAAACTGATGCTAAAGAAGAACTGGTGGATGTGATGACTCACAGCTGGCGACTGGAAGATTATTGTGGCAGTTGGATTAAATGGGAGAGCAATAGGATAGTTGATTGGAAGAAAGTTGTTATAATGCAATTGTTTTCAATTTAAATATGTTATTGATATAATCCATTCCGTTTTAAGTTAAATACAAAAATTCCAACTGAAGATGAGAAAGTTGTCTCACGAAAACGCTATTGTATTTAATTGTACAACCGCAACTTTCTTTATACAGCCAAACGTTTTCTGTGGAAAAGATGCAGCACCCAAGCCAAACATGACAAGAATAAAACACGGCGGCGTCTGGCTTTTGCAAAGTGCGTGTGAACTGAATACTATTACAGTGGAAGAAAGCGCTATGGAGCGACGAAAAACAGGTTCGCCTTTTTCCAGTGAGTAAGTACCGGGTGGGCAAGAAATAACGTGAAGTGTTCAGAGCTCGCTAGCGGGAATTCTACTAGGCCAAATGCAATACATTTTGGTGTATATACTTAGTGGAACATGCAGTTTCGATTTCTGCAAAAAAAAAGTACCAAAAGTCGCCATGGGGGCGCTTATTTCAAGAAAACAATGAATACCTAATTGTCAAATGAACAAATACCGTACAAACCAACTTTAGTAACAACAATAAACAATGTTTTATTTTTAATTCCAAATGTGTTTCAATATGACCACCAGTGTGCTGTTCCAATAGCTGCATGCGGCACACGACATTTTCGACGGCAGCTCGCAGCATATCTGCATTATTTAGTCTGATATGTAACGTTATTTGCTTGATACACAAGGCTTTTCAAATATCCCCATAACCAAAAATCACAAGGGTTGAGATCAGGCGACCTCGGTGGCCATGCCATGGGAAATGCACGACTAATTATTCTGTTGTCTGTAAAACGTTCTTGCAAGATCTGCTGCACCTGACGTCCGATGTGCGGTGGCGCACCATCCAGACAACCCTTTTCCTGCAATCGTGGTATCACAAAATCCTCAAGCATATCGGCATACCTGGCAGAATTGACGGAACAAGTCACCGGTCCACGGGGACGGATTTCTTCAAAAAAGTACGGGCCGATGATGAAAGAAGCAGTAAAGCCGCACCATACTGTTAGTTTCGGTGAATGCATAGGAGTTGGCAGACACACTTGTGGATTTGATGCAGCCCAAATACAGCAGTTGTGGGTATTGATATCACCATTCAAATAAAAATGTGCCTCATCACTCCATAAAATTTATTTGCCATGGCCATGCACCATCCATTTCCACACGTGCTAAAAATCTGAACGAAAAGTCAGTTCGGGTACGTTCATCTCCAGGAAGCAATTGTTGAACAGGTGTGAGTTTATAGGGATAAAATGTCAATATCTTATGCAATATTTTCCTCACCGTCGAATATGGGATATCTGTTTGGCGTGCTATTGCGTGTGCACAGTAGTCATCTCCTGTTCCACAACAGCAGTTGCAACTTCTTCAACGTGTTGCTGCCTGATTCGTTTGCGTCCCCGGCCTGGTTGCACTCCTAGAGTTCCGGTAGATTCAAATCGTTCAATCATTTTCCGTAAGTTAGTTATGCTCATCGATACTCTTCGTAACGTTTTCAATCGCCGGAATTCACGAAGGGCAGCACTTGCATTGTCGCTCTTCTGATAAAACAACTTGACTAATAACGCCCGGTCAGGCAGAGTAAGCGTCATCGTCAGGCCATTCGTTCGTGAATGATGGGAAATCCTCAGCCTTGCCTTTTATTGTCATGATTGCTCAACACGGAACGCGCTTATGCAAATGTATTCATTGTTTTCTTGAAATAAGCGCCCCCTATGGCGACTTTTGGTACTCTTTTTTTTTGCAGAAATCGAAACTGCATGTTCCACTAAGTATATACACCAAAATGTACTGCATTTGGCCTAATAGAATTCCCGCTAGCGAGCTCTGAACACCTCACGTTATTTCTTGCCCACCCGGTATATTATGGATGAGGAGGTAGACTGGAAATCTCGTTACTAGAATGCCTTGTTTCCCACAGTGATATTTGGTGTTCTTTAAATGCTCGTGTGGGTGCGTCCAGCTAGTTTAGACTTGAACCACTGGTTGTTGTTCGTGGAAACATGAGAGCCAATTGGAACATTTGGACATCAGATGATTCCCGTCCTCTGGCAATTCCATGGAGTGGACGACTGTTATTATCAGGACGGTAAGCCCCTTGCCACAAAGCTACAGCTCTCATGGAGTTGTATGACGAGATGGATATTCAACGACTGCCCTCGCCTGCAGAGATCCTCCCCTCAATACCTGCGTGACGAACTGGTTGAAATCAAACCAAAGCAATTGATGAACTCGGTACTGCTTTGGTGGAAGAATGGAGACAAATTCTAGCTAATGTCTATACAGAGGGTACAGATGGTTATCCAGGTTAACGGCGGATATACAAGAATTTGGGGGTTAGCGTTACATATTTATGGGTATAGTGTCCCAATAATTAAGAATTGGTATATAGTATACACTACCATGCCAAAAGTCATGGGACACCCCTATTTTATATAAAAATGACATATACGCATCTAATTTAAATGTTGTCGATCATCCCAACACTTCACGCTTGCATGCTGCTTTAGAATGGCTCAAAGAAAGCAGCTTTAGGACTTCGAAAAGGGTGCCATCTTCCAAGCAAAAGCGTTAGAGAGACGTCAATACTACCAAACATCCTCAAATCCTCCGTTCAAAACGTCATCCGGGCGTGGAAAGATAAGGTTACGGCAAGTGTTCAGCCCAGGGTTTCTAGGCTGAACTCATCGACAAGCTGTCGATCTCGACAAAATCTAACCGTCGATAAGTGGCGTATTACACATTTATACACAAGTTTACACAAGTATGGCTAAATGATATACACTGATATACACATTTAGACATAATTTTACACATTTATCCATGTATATACATAAATACATACATAAACACATAACTGTAGACACACTATATTATTATTTTCACAGTTCAAGTTTCGTAGCACAAGAGAGTACTTCATGTATGTAAATATTTTTAAACAAGTTTTTGTTAATATTTTTAGAAAATGTCTATTCTTGAGCTATGTATATTTAGCCTGCAGGCCGGAAACGAAGGTAAAAAGATTTTAATAAGAACACTGTTGCTAAATTCTGACATAACGATCGCCAAGTGCATAGTCGACTACTCTTGAATTGTAGACAAGAATAAGACTCTGTACCAGAAAGGAAGAGAGGACTCGGGGATTTTCGATGTTTCTTCGTAATGAACATCGCCTTGCAAACCATTTCTCACACCGATGTAAGGCCTTTTGCAACCGTAACCGATGATGAAGATACTAGAAAACGTGCAGCTTATACAGGGTGTTTCAAAATTATGTACAATAAATTTAGTGACATATTCTTCAGGTCAAAACAAGACGAAAATGTTCTATAGCACTTTGTCTGGAAACGATTTATTTACGCGATACAGCCAACTAAACTCGTGGCTCCAAATTACAGGAATTGTTCAAAGTGCCCGTCACCAGCTCGCACGCACGCTTCGGCTCGTTGCATGAGCGACCGTCTGATGTCATGGAAGAGTTCGTCGCCAGCATTACGAACGGTTTGGCATGCATTTTCAATTCATTGTCGCAGATCCATAATGTTAGGAACTTCTGTGCTGTAGACGATCGTTTTCACATGACCCCACAGAAAAAAGTCCAAGGATTAAGGTCGGGTGATCTTGCAGGCCAGGTTACCGGTCCACCTCGACCTATCCACCGATTCGTGTATGCAGCATTAAGGTGTGCTGGAGCGCCATCATGCATGAACCACATGTTAGGTCTTATCAAAACAGGAACATCTTCCAGTAATTCTGGCAATGCATTCTGCAGAAACAAAAGATACGTTCGCCCAGTCAATCGTGGCGGCAATACATAAGGGACAATTAAGTTATTTCCGACAATTCCACACCAAATGTTCACGGAGAAACGCTCTTGATGCGCTCGAGCTCTGGTAACATGCGGGTTAGCATCTGCCCAATGGTGCTGGTTGTGAGAATTTACGATTCCTGTCCGGGTGAAGGTTGCTTCGTCCGTGAAAAGTATCTGGCTGAGACAACTAGGGTCTGCAGCATGACGACGTTGTATCCATTGGCAAAATCGTTGTCGGTGTGGATAGTCCGTTGGGTTCAGTGCCTGAACCAGTTGCAGGTGGTATGGATGCAAAAGCTGACGGTGAAGAATGCGCCAAACAGATGAGTGCGGAATGTGTACCATGGAAGAAATACGACGGGTGCTTGTCTGTGGTTCATCATGTATGATGTCAATTATCACATCCTCCTCATCCGGAGAATGTGCTACAGGCCACCCTTGTCCTGTTTGACGGCCAAAGGAACCACGCTCCCTCAAATATCTGTCGACAGATACAAATGTTCGGTTATTTGGCAAACGTCTATTCGGAAAGCGTTCTTGGTAGAGTCTTCTTGCTTCCACAGCATTTCCGTCCGCAAGACCATACATTAGGTGCATGTCAGTGTATTCTGCACTGGAATACGTGTACATGACTTTTTTTACGTAAATCGTAATGCGTATGTCAAAGCACGCAAACGTTCTGAAATTGCTATTCCAAGTGGATGTAGAGTAATGGAAACAAGCGTACACAACTAATGGAACAACCCTAAAGTAGGTTTAAATGGAACAAACCACTCAACCGAGTGTTGGGTCGAAACGCTGGAACTGCTAAAATATCGTCCGCTAACTATCTGCTTCCCTACTCTATCATATTGGATTACTCGCAAACAAATCGCTTCCAGACAAAGTGCTATAGAACATTTTCGTCTTCTTTTGACCTGAAGAATATGGGACTAAATTTATTGTACATAATTTTGAAACACCTTGTATAGGGAGAAATATCAAAACAAAAACATTGAATATCCGCCATCTTTTGAGGGCGTCGAGACCCATGGCTGCCATGGCTCTGAGCTTATCCCATTGTTATACAATGCATCCAAACACGCAACAACTCGTTACCATCGTTATACAATAACAAGTCCTGCAAAAACGGCGCACTTCGATGAGTAGCAGTATAGGATTGCTTTCCTCTTACCCATCATTCAATGCGAAGATATTTTCCCCTATAGCAAGAATTTTTACAAAAGGTCCAATCAGACAAATTTATACAAAGTAAGTTCAACCAATTGTTATATAGAATTTTTACAATATCTGTAATCAAAGGTATTTTTATAAGCTAAGAGTAATAACTCAGACACTTATGAGCTGGAAGACAGGGACTTATAGCCAATTGAAGTGCCCTGTTTCTTTTTGAAATATTTAGCCACGCCCATCCAATCCGAAATCGTCATTGGGTCTGCGTCACTGTTGAGTAATTTTATTTGGTCTTCGTTGGCAATTTCAAATGATTCTAAAAAGTTCAACAGTCTTGGATCCTTTGAGATGTGAAGAACTTTAAAATTTTTTGGGTCGAACTTGCGTTTTTGGTTTAATCTATGGTCAGCATAGCTAGAAACAGCAAATTTTACGTTTTTACGCAGGACAGTGTTCATTTATCCTCTTTTTTGACGTCTTTCCTCGTCTTCATTAATATACTTTGTCACACGAACCACATGGTTGTTGGTACACTCTATATCGCTATCTGGACCTTTGAACCAGCCAACAATTTTCACTCTTGTAGGTTTCTGCATAATCGAAGTCTTAGCAACCTCTGTTCAACTACACGTTATATGAAAGAACTAAGTATTTTTGTTGTCTGTTCTATCCTTGAGCGTGGTGGTGCTTTCTATCTTCAGCTGTTATTTAATCTTTTTGGATAATTTATCAATTATTTTGTCATACGTTCCGACTTCTGGTTTTCTTCTCCCAGGGGAGTTTTATGGGCAAGACGTATCATGTGATGGAATGAGGCTAATTTCTGTGTTTGGTATAATTTGAGTCGGCTTTAATGAAGTTAGGGACGAAATCACTGTTCCTGTATATGTCAAAACCGATTTTGTTGTTGGTCCTTATAACCATTATGTCCAAAAATGGCCACCTCTCATTATTTTCCTTTTCACAGGTGAAGGACATAGGCTGTCTAGATCTTTTATGAATCCTTTAACATCATATTCATTTGTCTTGAAAATTGCTATAATGTCAACAATGTACCTTTGCCATAGTCTTGGAAAATACTTGAATTATGTTAATGCGCGATTTTCAAGATTTTGGGCATATACACTGTCATATCACTGAATTTTGACCACCCGCTTAGTAATAGGAGTAGCCATCCTTCGCCGCTATAACTGCTGCTAGGCGCTGTGGCATGAACGTAAGAAGTGCGCGATATGTGTGCTTCATGGTATGGCAGTCCATTCCGCTTGAAGCGCTGTCCACAGAGCTGCCGTACATGGTGGTCAAGATGCTCCCACAGATGTTCGACTGGATTAGTGTCCGGCGAATTAGCGGGCCAAGGGAGCACTAGAAAGTCAGTAGAATGTTCATCGAACCAATCCAGAAGGAGACGTGCCTTGTGGCAGGGTGCATTGTCCTGCTGGAACACACCATCACATTGAGGAAACATCGTGAGCATGTACGGGTGCACCTGGTCCGCTACGATTGACAGATAGCCACAGGCATTCAAATTGCCCTCTAGACGAATCAGTGGACCTAACTGCTCCCAACAGAAGATCCCTCACATATGCACATAACCCCCACCAGCCTGTTTCTGGCCCACAACAGCCTCCTGCAGTCTCTTTTCAAGGCGTTCAATCTTATGGAGCAAAAACCTTGACTTGTCGGAGAAAGCGACCTTAGCCCACTCGTTTGTGGTCCAATGGCGGTGCTCACGTGCAAAGTCTAGGCGTCGTTGACGATGACCCCTGGTCAACATGGGTGCAGCAACCATGCATCGACTGTTCAGGCCCATCCGTAGCAGGGTGCGTTCAACGGTAGTGTCGGAACACGTCTGTTGGCACCACTGTTGAATCTGGTGGTCAGTTGATGAACTGTGGCTCTCCTGTCACCTTTTACGAGTCGTCGTAGGCGCCTCTTACCGTGGTCAGTGGCTCGTGACTCCTTACAGTGATGGCGTTGGGACGCGATTTCTGTCCCTGCTGTCCACTCTTTGTACACCTTCACTACAGCGGACCGTGAACAATTCACAAATCGCGCCGTTTCGGAGATGGTGTTACCCTTGCTGCGATGGCCTATTACACTGGTGGACAAAAGTTTGGGGTAAGTGTGTTATCTAAGAAAACAATTATTTAGAGATTTTATTGTTATGATACCTTTTTACTTACTATTGAATATCAAAATTGACAATTGAATAATTGATCTTTTAATTTGTTTTTAAATTACATCCAAATAATGCAAATTACACTGGTCAAAAGTTTGGGGTAACAGGTAAATAATCATCAAGATATCAAAAGTAAAGGAAATTAAATGAAATCTGACCGCTATTTGACTTTATAACTTGAAGAAGACGATTTGTCATTAATGAAAATAACTTCTTGGTGGTGTTTGGTGCTATTTTAACAGCGGAGGCCTCAATTGCATTGATTAGCTGCATACGAGTTGAATGCTGTTTGTCAGCATAAATATCTTGGCTCATAAGATGCCAAACATTTTCTATATTGTTGAGGTCGGGACTCGTTGCCGGCCAGTCTAGTGTACGAACTTTGTTAGTGGAAAATCATTCAGTAAAAATTCGTGCTGTGTGGATAGATGCATTGTCTTGCTGCCATACCCATTGTTTTTGTCTGTAGTGTCTCTTGCAGAAAAGAATGGATGTGCCTTGAAGGTCTTCTAAGTATTGGTTGCCGTATATTTGCCCTCAATTACTTTTATCTTCAGGTGACCCGTGTTTGAAATGGCACCTAATGGCATCACATCTCCTCCTCCCATTTGGTGCTTATTTCTGACCAGAGCAATTGGTTTTTGGCCTTGTTTTTTAACATAACTGCACATGTTATCAGGTCTATCCATGGAAAAATCGTTTTTCATCAGAAAATACCAGCAACCCAAAATCAGTCTTCTCATGATGTGTTTCTGAGCAAATTGAAGTCTTGCTATTTTATTTTTTGGTGTTAATGGCAGTGATTTTTCAATAGCTTCATAGTGAAAGTTCTCACGCTGCAATTCACGCCTTATGGTTCTGGTTGAAGCCTTCAAATCAAGATTTATTCGATGCACGTACTGTTTACAATGTGGCCAGCTGCAATTTCTCTTCTCCCATGGCGTTTTATGCTAGATTTTGTCCGTCTTGTAAGTGCAGATGGGTTTCCCATCTTCTTTCCTGTCTTCCTGTTTTCATATTTAATTGCCCTGATTACTGTATTGTAGCCAACATGAGCAATTTCAGCTTCTCGCTTGAAGTTGTTGTGTTGAGCATACAATGCATGAATTTCCTTCGTTTCTCATCAGAAATCATCTTAAGACACTTCTTCACATTCCAAAAAATCAATGGACAAATATTCATGCACTTTACTGTAAAAAATAACAGTTATTTACCTGTTACCCCAGACTTTTGACCAGTTCAGTTTGCATACTTTGCATGTAACTTAAAAACAAATTAAAAGATCAATTTTTCAATTGTCAATTTTGATATATTCAATAGTGCCATAACAATAAAATCTCTAAATAATTGTTTTCTTAGAAAACACACCTACCCCAAACTTTTGTCCACCAGTGTATCATCCCTTTTTGGATGTCCGTTAAATCCGGACGTTTACCCATCTTGAGGCTCGTGCACCTGCCGTTTGATGCACCAGCTTTAAAGCTTTCTCAGTCTGTTATGCGAATTTTGCAATGTGCAATCGTTGTTGGGGCGAACCATGCGTGTGCCTTGAAGGGGTGCTGGTCATAATTCATTGATATGACAGTGTAGGTTGGTTAGAAATGGACTGATGCTGTTACCCATGGGAGTACCGTTAATCATCTGATACCATTTTCCATTGAACGAAAATATTATTAAAAATAATGAGACTTACCACCTGCACGACTTCGTGGACCATTCCTAACGGGATTTCATTTTCGTGAATTGTATCTTCTATTGATCTATTCGTGTGCATTAGCCTTGTGCGCGATAGTCCGACATGTGGTCCCTAAAATTAGTGGACATGTTCGATTCCTAAATCAACCTAGAAATATTCGGAAGAGCGTCCATAGCGGATTATGTGAGATTAGAAGCTGAGGTCGTAGAACTTTTCCTTAAATTAAACGCCACTTGAATAATAAGCATTACTACTTAGCTCCTGTACTACAACTCAATTTATAGACTTTGTTTAAGGAATTAGGTAAAGAAATCACTTCTCCATTTGATTCAGCTCTGTTGCTGGACGAAATAATTTTATTCAAAGAGTGTATTTAAAAGAGTGTATTTTCATTGGAATTTAATATATTGAATTTATTCTTGGAAACCATGAGCATTTATTCTTAATGTAGAAATGTCGAAATTTGTGTCTATTTTGACGTAAGACAGGCAAGTCGTCCTATAATAAGTTCTGCTGCATTGCCGCAAAACGTTGCTTAGAAATCGTCGAATGGGGACAGCTTTAAACGGTGGGCCGCGAATTTTCACTTTCTTGAAGTCCTACTAAAAATTTGATTGCGATACATTTTCCCGCACTGAATAAAAAACGAATACTCTTCATATTTGCAAAGAATTTTCATGCAAAATTAACGCGAGCACTGCACAAAACAAGCTTTTATAAGCGATTGTTCTCAAAACGAAAATACATTTGGAAAATAAGTTTACAGTTGGCGCGTCTTTCCTTTTTTTTTGTATATTTTTTTTTCTTTTTTGAAATATTGAAATCCTATGTCTTTTCCGTCTCCTCTTGTTATCAGAATGAAGATGGTTGTGGAGGTGGCTTTTTATTCTTCCGTCTCTCCTTATCTTTCCC
>JAHWFO010041958.1:0-10890 GCA_023313115.1 Rhysida immarginata | reverse complement strand
GCATGAGGGCCTTGTCTACAAAATGATCAGAGACGGGTTCCCTGCCGATTTGATTTTGATGGTGAAATCCTTTCTTGACGGCAGATCCTATCAAGCCAAAGTTGGAGATCTTTCCACACCCCGTGTTGTAAAGGCCGGTGTCCCTCAGGGTTCTGTCCTCGGGCCTGTGCTATTTAATTACTTTGTACATGATTTCCCGAAACCCGATAATTGTAATCTGTATTTTATGCGGATGACACTGCCATTATGACATGGGCACACCAGCCGGCTCACGTTATCACTCGGCTGCAGTGCGCCTTGAAGCAGTTCGAAGACTGGTTTAACTGGTGGAAGTTGAACCTTAACGTCGGAAAGTGCAAGGCTTTGTACCTCAATAGGAAGCTCAAGCATCCCCCAGATTCCCTTGTTCTGTTCAATAAGAAACTGGACTGCGTGGACAACTACATGTATCTGGGAGTTATCATTGACTCAAGACTCTCATGGAACCAGCATATGTCCTATGCTCTGAATAAAGCGAAGAGGGCTAAGTACATTATCATAGCTCTCATGGGTCGCAACAGCGCCCTCAGCATTGACAAAAAACTACTTCTGTACAAATCGATTATCCGGACCATACTCCTCTATGGCATGCCTGCGTGGGCGACTATCTGTAAAACCAGATGGAGTGAACTACAGTCATTCCAGAATGTTACCCTGAGGACCATTGCTCAGAAGGACGGTGAAAAACCAATCCATCCACATGGATTTAAACATGGCCCATATTGGAAAGTTTATACAGGATCTCCTTTTGATTATGATACAGAAGATGAAGACTCACGACAATAAACTTGTGAATGGAATACTGAAGAACTCATTGAATATGAACTGGCATACGAAGTATCGTAAACCGAGGCACGTTCTTGACGTCAATTTTGAAGATATTAGCAACGTCTCTTTCCCGGACTACTGGAAGATGTGATAATCTTCTTTCTCCTTGTGTGTTTTATTTAGTTTGTATTTTGTTTCTGACAATCGTCAATCTTATTTTCTTTTTTGTATAATATGGAAGACCGCTTGGGTTGGTTAGGCTTCTTGACTACCTCAGTGTATTTCATTTGGAATTTATTCTGGTTGGATGAGCTTTGTGAAAGCGCTGCTTTCGTCCCATCCTAACAAATGTACACTTCACTGTTCGATTGTCGATTGTCTATCACACTCAGTATCATCTGGTGTGTTACTCTCTATTCTTCCTGCTGAATGATGAGAGCTTCGCCCTCGAAAAGCGCTTACAGGATAAGGTTGTATTTTTCTTATTTAAAACTTGTTGTGGTTAAAGAGTCTTTTATTTCTTTTATTGGATTACGTTTTGTTGGAAGAAGAAAAAGAATAAAGAGAGAGCTGAGCGTTTTGACAACTGCCCGAACAACCTGAAGATTGAAAGTAGTGCGTTGTAACTTAACGTGAACTAACCTTTCCCTCAAATTAGTACCTTTAACCAATGGTTTATCCTACATTTCTTCGTCCTCCCACCTATGCTCTCAACTAGAAAACTTCTAAACGTTAGCTTAGTCATATACTCCGTTTAGAATGTTTCCAGTTTAGAGTATAGATTATCGTTGGACTTTCTCCGCATAGACTGCTTAAGTCAGTAAGCATACTTAATGAAAGGGTACGGTAAGAGAAAAACAAGGACTGTTGAAAGACTGGACTTAATAGAGAGGTTAACCGAAACAAAAGCTTTGTAGCGCTACTTTAAGAAACTAAAAACTTTTAAGGAGAAAAAAGAGGAAATAGCATAAACGAGAATTAGTCAATTTGTGTTTATTGCGAATAATACATATTAGAAGTAACATATAGTGAACCAAAAAATTACCGTACACCTTCACTTTATGAAATAAATCGGTAGTTTCATCACAAAATGAAACAGAAATCGTGAAAAAAATTACACTACCAAATACCTCGACATATTTTGTAGAAGACCATGTAAAATATTTATTTAAACAAATAATTATTTTCACAAAAAAAAATTCAAATCATAACAAAATTGAAGGCCAAAAAATTATCCCTGTACATTTATTTTTTTCTCAAATATGCAACAAAAGATTTTCATAGCGAAAAAAATTGCATATTTCACATCAAATATATAAAGAAGACCATTACTGTTCATTTTGAGTTGTTGAAACAACATTCACTACTGAACATTCCTTGGAAATAAGAAAACTAGTCATAAACTTGTGGAAAATAAAAAAAACAACTTACAAACAAATTGTGCAACAGATTGAATTACCTAAAAGTAGTGATCAGTATGTTATACAGAAATTCAGAAAGGACAATACACTTGTCAACAAGGGAGAGAGAGGAAGAAAGAGGAGCACTTCAATCAAAATTGATCACATCATAACAAGATCAATCAAGAAAAATCGTCGTTTACCTGCTACTAAAGTTGCCCAAGATTTGGAAACAAATTATGGGGTTGTTATTTCAGCACATTTATATTTCCATGGAAGAGTGGCCTGGAAAAAAACTTACATTAATAAGGTGAATAGAATGAAGCGACAGAGATGGGCACAAGAGCATGTTGAAAAAGGTTTGAATTTCTGGAAGAAAGTAATTTTCTCAGATGAGAGTAAATTCAACCTCTTTGGATCAGATGGACACCCAAAAGTGTGGCGGCAACCTCATGAAGAACTAAAAGAAAGAGTGCCTTCGAGCAACAGTAAAACATGGCGGTGGTCACATCAATGTTTGGGGTTGCTTTTTTCTTGGGCAGGATTGGGACCCTTAATTCTCACTGAAAACACAATTAAGAAGAACTATTTAGCCATTCTGCAAAAGAATTTGAAACGTTCTGCGAGAAAAATGAAGATTTCCCTGACATTCACTTTCCAGCATGATCTTGATCCAAAGCATTCATCAAAACTTGTGACAAATTGGCTAGAAAACAACAATGTTAAAGTGCTTTCATGGGTTACTCAATCACCAGAAATGAACCCCACTGAGCATGTTTGGAATGATATGGAGTCCAGGATGGCAGAGAGGAAGCCGAGCAACAAAAATTAACTGAAAATATTATTACTCTAAAAAATGGCATGAAACAAGCGAAATTTCTTAAAACAATTGGTGGAATCCATGCCCCGATGTTGTCGTGCTCTTCTTGAAGCCAAAGAAGGGTCAACAAAGTACTAACTGCTTTGTTAAAATCTAATTATTAGAAGTGTATACGGATAATTTTTTGACCTTCACTTTTCTTACGATTTGAATTTCTTTTCTTTTGTGAAAATAATTACTTGTTTAAATAAATATTTTTACATGGTTTTCTACACAATATATACAGGGTGAATACAAAAGTCTGAACCCCCCTTTTATTTTTTGAACCGAAGCAGATATGTCAATTTTGATGAATCCAATGAATAGGAAGTTGTGGGTGGCCTATCCCATGGAGCACTTTTCATCATCGCAAATATGCAAATTAGGACACATTCAAAATTTATCTCAAAAACCGTAAGGGATAGAGAAAAAAAACCAATTGCAAACTTGTTCAGCATAAAAAACAAACAAAACAAAAAAAAAATCATCCAAATCGGACCAACCAATCACCCACAATCACGTGGTGAAGTGTTTGTAGCTTACAAACACTGCACAAACAAGTTACTTCAAACAGTTTAAAAAAAAGTTAATCAACAAAATGTGATGCATTGTTTGACGAGATGGATGGCGTTCGTTATGGTTTCTGTCTCGATATAACCTAACTGCAGCATGTAGGTTTCTCCTTGCCTCTCCGAAGCAGAAGATCATGTTGACCATTTCCGGAACAGTGTAGCTTGCCATCCTGGAATTGTTCTGTCTTCTGTGTGCTGAAACATGCCTTTTATTTGCTTTTCCGCATGAAAGTAAATGTGAGTATGGTAATTTATGTTAATTTTTTGATTTGCATGCTTTACATGGTGGAAATATCAACATTCAGTTTTTCTCGTGCAGTGTGACTGTTTGTAGCTTACAAACAGTTCACCACGTGATTGTGGGTGATTGGTTGGTCCGATTTAGATGATTTTTTTTTGTTTTGTTTGTTTTTTTATGGTGAACAAGTTTGCAATTGGGTTTTTTTCTCTATCCCTTACGGTTTTTGACTAAAATTTTGAATGTGTCTTAATTTCATATTTGGGATGATGAAAAGTGCACCATGGGATAGGCCACTCACAACTTCCTATTCATTGGATTCATCAAAATTGACATATCTGCTTCGGTTCAAAAAATAAAAGGAGAGTTCAGACTTTTGTATTCACCCTGTATGTGGCAGTGTAAGTTTTTCACGATTTCTGTTTCATTTCATAATGAAACTACCGATTTATTTCATAAAGTCAAAGTGTACGGATAATTTTTTGGCTCACTGTAACATTTTCTTACGGATTAAACATTTGAAGCTAGACCTCCAACTCAAGAAAGAAAGATTTCTGGACTCCGTTATCAGAAATGGAAGGGCTGAAAAGGACCTTAGTTCATATTAGCGTACACAAAAGACACGGCCAAAGGATCATGCTCACTCATATATTGTCAGTGTCTAATTTTTTATTGTTACAACCGCAAACGAGAAGGAATTAAACGGCTTGAAGGACCCTAATTGATCAATACTTTGCTAGGAATGTGGAAATCATGAATGGGACAGACGGACATTGTAAAACCCAATGACGTATATTAAAGATAGACTCCGAATCCTATTGTTAACAGCGGCAAAAAGTGAAGCAAATTGAGCCATGATAGTTCTGGGCAGGAGTGAGCCGTGGAGTAATCAGCTGTCTGGCTGCTTTGTTTTTGAAGATTTTGGGCCCGTGAAATAATTAATTCAAAACCATTCCTCAAAGTTAAACTGCGTACAACTGTACAAACAAACAAGAAAAAGAATCAGGAATCATTTTCCACAAAAATAAATCAAAAATACGTAACTAAAATGAAAATACGTTACCGATAGACAATCGAAACGAAATTGAAATTGAAACCATGATCGAAAAATTGTTTATAAAATATAATAAAATACTTCAAATACAAAGTAAACGAAAAGATAAACTTATCACTCCGTGATCGGCGTATGAAAAAATTATTAATCAGTCACTCTTCTGTTTAGCCATGTCTTTTGCATCATCTTCACTCACTTTCGGCCATGACAGTTATGGGCATGGAGCTTCCCAATTTGCTTCAAGTTACAACAATAGGATTCGGAGTCTATCTTTAATATACGTCATTGGTAAAACCAATAAGCAGCTCCATTCTTCCATGTTCAGTTTAAAAGTGGATTGTTGGTTGTTACTGTTCGCTTGCAATATTGTTATGTAGTATATTGTTGAATTTATAAATGGAAATATACATTGTTGCATGTAAAACGGGTGATTGAAATATACATTTGGAGTTATAATTTAACTACATGAGATTGTTCTGTTTACCTACAAGTGTAATTATCCCGGGCAACGCCGGGTCCTCTGCTAGTTACTCATAAAACCCGTGCAACCCGCGGAAATCCATGGCAAAGTAGTGGAAAATTTTTCCCGGGCTATGTTAAAGCATCATGAAAAGTTTGACTTCCATTGGTTTCGCGGTTGTAGAGATTATCGCGAATATATACACAGACAGACAGAGACACATCGACTTTTATTAATATAGATAAGTCGGTTATACACTGAACTGCCACTTATATAGGTACACTTTATTAGATAGCGTATTGAACCTTCATTAACCCTCAAAACCGCCTGAATTCGTTTCAGCATGGATTCAATGTGAAGTTGAAAACCTTCAACAGGAATATTGGCCCATGCAGACATGAGAACTTCACGCAATTTCCGAAGATTCGATAGAGGTACAGGAAAGGAGCGAACGGTCATTTCCAGCTCATCCCAAAGATGTTCAACGGGATTGAGATCTGGGGAACTGAGTCGGCCACTGCATCAACGAGAGCTCGCTGTCATGTTCCTGGAACCAATCTATAGTGATTCTGGCCCTATGTGTTGGTGCCTTATCCTGCTGGAAGGAACCATCTGAGTGCGAATAAACTGTGAGCATGAAGGGCTGAACTTTCTCTTCAGCAATGTTTATGTATGCTTTGGCGTTCAAACACCATCTACAGGTAATAGAGGAAATTCGTGCCAAGAAAACATTCCCCACACTATTACTTCGTCTCTACCACCTTGCAAAGTCCTCACCAGATGTGAAGGGTCCATGGGTTCATGTTGTTTTCGCCATATTTAAGCCTTCCATGAACATGATACAGCAGGAATCTAGATTCATCTTGACCAGACAAACGTTTTCCAATCCTTAATGGTCCAATTCTTGTGCTATTGTGGCTGTAGGAGGCGTGCTTTTCTTGTTCTTCTTTGACAGCATTGGCACCCGAGATGGTCTTCGGCTTTGGTAGCCCATTCGAGCCAAAGTGCGACTAGTTGTCCGTTCTGATATTGCTTTCTGGCTGCTTGAGTTGTAATGAATTGTAATTTGTGCGATTATTGCCTTTCTGTTTTCGCGCCAAGTATTGACGTTCTCCTCTGGACTTTGTCATCAACAAGAGTTTTCCGTCCACATGAGTCACGATATTCCGTGTTTTTTGTTCCTTGATCCAATGGAAATAAACCCTTGAAACTGTGATACGTGTAACAGGCTCGTAGCCAGGGGGGGGGGGGGGGGGGTCGAGAAGGGGTCGACGACCACCCCATTATGGAAAAAGGTCCGCCTCCCAAATATAAAAAAAGGTCCGACTCAGTGGAATTTTTGAAAAATGCTTTCCCCCAATTTTGCTATGGTTTCACGCTCAACTAACTGTAGAAAAGTTGCTTCAGGATATTTATACTATGATTTACGATCATGTGACATGCAAATCAGACAGCCACGTAATTTGCATATTTTGTGAAGTGTACCTAATAAAATAGCAGCTCTGTGTAAGTAATTGCGTAATTACTTGTTTGTTCAAAGATTCAAAAATAAAATGAAAAATAGCAGTTTCTCATAGTTTCGAAGATAAACAATAATAGGCGATTATAACTGCACCAGAGAGATTCTTTCCTTCGAAAAGAGAGGGAAAGTCGGAAGAAGAGAAATGGCAGCGGGAATGAACTAAAGCAGCTAATCACTAGTGCTGATGCATCGAACTCCGCAATCATAGAACGGTGCAGTTTTATCAATAAGTAGATCGTTACCTGTGAGTGAGGATGACTGACATTTGCATGATAGACATTGTGAACGATAATACACATTCACATTTAGATTCAGAACTCGCATTTGTGCATAATCGGAACTAATGTTCCCTAACATGTCGCAGGCAGGCGATAGTCAATTGGACAAGGTGCGGAAAGCTTAAGAGACTGGATGCAACCTCTGTGACCAGGTATTGGCGGAAGTGAACTTCATTGGACTTCAGCAGGAATGCTGTGACAACGAAGGGGTATCGATAAGGTACAACGATAAGTTACACACCGGAGCAAGAGCATCGTCAGCGGAACTACTTATGGCTAGCGCCAGCTAGCAAGGAGCAATGATACAGCATCAACTTTAAGTGCGTCGTTGAAAAAGATGATCCAAAAGTGTGAGTGAACGGCGCATCGAGTGTGCAAATAAAGATAAGTACTTATGGGTGTGTGTTAAATTAATAAATGCATCAGTAAAAACGCTGAGATCTCATTGATGAAGTGTGTTACTGCGCAGAACATATTTATTTTTTAAGTAATATGCCGTACAGTGCGAGGAAAGAATCTCTTAGAAAATTATGTTAAATGTTAAGTAATGCCAAGCGCTCGTTCATAAACTATTTTATATATGAATGCTGATATTCCATATTACTAACAAACTAATCCGTACCTCATATTTTGTATCTAGATCCAAAGTTTAAACTGAGTAAAGAATTCGTTTGTTTATTAAAAGCGGTGTCTCTCCTGGGTTTTATCTGATTAAGCACATGTTAGCTATAAGAGGAATTGGTGGGCACTCTGGAAACAAGTCATTTGTCAGAATAGAGATTGGTGTTTAATTAAAGAATTTGATATAGGCTTATTGCAGAACACAACACATTTTAACTAGCCATAATTTTCTCCTTGCAACACTTGCAGGAAAACGAAAAAGCCTTCCACCGTTTTCGGAGCGGTTGCTGCGTTCCACCGAATTCGGGAACGCAGCAACCAGGCATCGTCTGTTCCTTAAAATTCGATGTTAATAATCTATTTTAAAAGGTCAAGTGATTAAAGCTTCAATTACATACAGAAAACAGATCAGTAAACTAAACAAATAAAGAAAATTCTATCATTACCAAGCGAGACTCTAAATATCTTACGAGTATTTGTGCAAAAAACATGTGTTCTCCTATGCATGACTGAGTACTTCCGGATTCAAAATGGCGGCCACAACCGACAAAATGGCGAGTTGTCACGCACTTATCTAAGGCAGCAATTTTTTAATGTTCTGAATTAATAATGGGGCAAACTACAATGTTTTGTTCTGAATTAATAAAAATGGTGATGTTAAAAATATTAAATGTCTCACTATCTTTATTGATATCTATCACTTTTACACAAGTTCTTAATTTTAATTAAAATGAATTTTTAAAATATATTTGTAATAAAAATTTTAACAGAAGTGAAAATTTAACAATTTGCAATAGCTATTGCCTTCTCAAATTAAAAAATGCCAGGCTAAACATTTTTATAGAATTAATAAATTATGTAGCTGAGCAAAATGATGTTTAAAAAAAGCAGTATTTTTTATGCAAATTTTCGTAAGAAAATCCATCTGGCGCTTAAACAATTTTTTTTTTAACAATTTTCATTTATTATTGAATTTTAATAAATCTTTGAAAACCGAATTGTTTCCCCTTCATACTTAAAAAAAATTCAATTAAAACCGCAGCTTTCCCCATAGGTTAACATTAAAAATGGCTGCTTTAGGATGGGTAGAGATCCTGTATGTATCAGCGATACGACAACTGAGAAGTCGAAAACGATTGGTTAGAGCCATCACGTGACTTATGGACGCCATTATGTGCTAACCATGCTAGCAGATGCCTTGCGATGCCGATATTTGTACAACAGTATGCCAGCTATAATTTTTTTCCGCATTAAAAACATTTATAAAAGTAAAGGCATAATGCCTAATTGTGCTGCAGTAGGTTGTTCGGATAGCGGGAAAAACGGCTTTAAAGTCCACAGATTTCCTAGAGACGATGAGAGACGCCGAATTTGGGCAGCGAAAATTAAATGTGAACTTAATAGTAAACTTTGGATTCCAGCACGTGAATCCAATCATGTTTTATGTGAGGTAAATATATTAGTTTGTTGTTATCGGTTTTATATTTAATTCAATAAATTTTAATTTTTTTATTATATTTATATCGTAGGAGCAATTGTTGAAAATATACTCATCCCCGTATTCATAATGAGCGCTCATGCTCTTGCTGAAGACCATTGTTGAATACAAATTCTATATTATTAGGACCGATAGGTATTTATGTTTTCACAATGTGCGTCTGTCTGTCTGTTGGTGCTCTAGCGTTCGAACGCTTCCGAATTTTCGACTTCCGTTTTCGCCATTCGACAACTTAGGGAAAACGAAAGACTGAGTTAGTTGGTGGAAGAAATCGATGAATTACTTCCGGTCCAAAAGGTCACAAATAATATAGGGGACCTCGTTTTTCACAATACAAATGGCATTGTTGTGAAAAAATGGCACAACAGTATTCCTGTGCACTGTCAAATGCTGTTCTCTCTTTGGCATTACATAGCTAAAGCAGAGAAAAGGCTTGTGAATTAAGTGAAGACACGTGATGGTCAATATCACTGAAAACTGGTTCAAGGGTATGTGGTTTAGTGGTACCATTATGGTCCACTCGAAACTTTCAATGCTAAGATATGGCATGGATTATATCAAACAGCTTGGAATAACATGTCATGGATAAATATTAACGTAAAATTAATGATAGTCGAAATAGGTTCAATGGTATGTGGTTTCATGGAACCATTAGGATTCAGTGGAAACTTTCAAAGCTCAGATTTGGCCTGTAATAAGGTGCGTCACATAAGTATAGGACCACCCATATTTTCCCTTGTTTGCAAGAAACAAAATAAAATAATTAAAACATTGTCACTGTATCAGATTCTCACAACTATTATTTATTGTCTCCAAAGAAAATAATGGAAAACAAACAACAACAAGAATGAGAATTTATAAAAATAGAAATTAAGCTGTCCCATAAGATAGGACCAGCATCACTTAATGCCCAATAAATCATCCCTTTTTTCAATATTTTTGAAAATTCGGTTTGACATAGTTGTGACCAGGTTTTACAGATAATCTGAATTAATTTCTTCCCAGGCATTCAACACAGCATACTTTAATTCTTCTATATTGCGGTACTGTTTACCACCTGCGTAAACAGATCTGGCTGAAGCGCCCCATACATTTTCCACTGGATTGATCTCTGGAGATAGGGCAGGCCAGTCCATAATTTGCACCCAATTTGCTAAAAAGCACTCATATGTGCTGTTTGCACGGTGAACTGGGGCATTATCTTGCTGGAAAATCCATCTGGTCCCTCCAATCTTCTCCCTCCATTCTTCCACTAACAATAGCTAAATTGGTTCTACCATTCCATCCGAAGCCAATCCAGACCATAAGTGATCCTCCTCCCTGTTGCAATATGAAATACATTTCTTCTGACCTCCTGATGTCATGCCAGTAATATTGCCAGCCGCCTGGCCCATCTAAATTGAAATTTTTCTCCCCTCTCTTCCAATCTTCTGTCCAGAACATCACTGACTGGGCAAAGGCCAACCGTTTCTGCTTGTGGTGCAGTTGGAGTGCAGGTTGCTGTTTTCTTTTCGTGTACACAAGGGATGATGCCTGCTTCACAACCCGTTGCACAGTTGATTTTGATACTGGAACATCTTC
>JAHWFO010041954.1:882873-894324 GCA_023313115.1 Rhysida immarginata | reverse complement strand
TTTTTTATTGTGTAATTAAAATCAAAGAATTTTTTTAAATAATTATCTAGAAATTTTGCTACACAAGAACTTCATCCTCAATAGACTAGTTTCATCTCCTAAGTTTTTTCAAGTTTGGTGACTCTAATTTAATTTTAATTTTGTTTTATTATTTCACAATTTTTTACCCATTATAAGGAGATAAATTCATTTCAAATTTAATTAATATTTAACCTCCTTACATCAATAAGTAATACGATTACATAAAAATTTTCACATGAATCAGCAAAATTGTTTTAAGAAACTTAAGAGATTATATAATAACAGGATATATTAAATCCAAAATTGTTCAAATATTGTAATTGGCACCATAAGTTAATATGAATTCTAATTAAGATATTTACAAAAAATTAATAAATGTTAGTTATGCATAAAAGACCATTATTTTGACATAGAATATGTTACTCGAATGGCCTTGGGTACACTATTTTTTGTCAGGCCATTAGGATCATAAAGAGATTGCCCTTGACAATCGTCATTGCGAAAACAAATCCTAGAGGAGATTGTAACCTAGATAATTGTTGTCTGGGTGATAGTGAACATAAAATTAGTGACAGTCTAGTACCATTGTATAATTTGGGAGAATCCAAATTTCTCAATATTATTACTGGCCCTACTTCCTCATTGAACTTAAGGTGGTGGGTTTCCAGGTGGGTTCCAATGAATTTAGAAATTCTATGGGTTAGTTTTCAGCTTGCTCCTGGTCCATAATAGCGTCAATAGATTTATATGTAATGCAAGATCTTGACAACTCTTGCAAAATGATGTCGTTTTTTATTTACATTCTCATTCTTTGGTGCAAGAATCGTACGTTCTCAAAACCACTGTCGGTCCTCAATTTTTGTGGCTATGTTTGAGAACACATTATGTATAATTATTTCTCGCACTGACGACAATAGTATACAGAAATCAGATGAGAGAGAAATTAAACCTGACGCAATTGTGGGTAGTTTTTCGTCTCCAAAACTGAGTAGTTGTTAATAGCTTTTATGATTGTGGTTATCAAGAATACGCACCCTCATATCAGTAATTATTTTTTTGTGTGACAAATTTCCAAATGGTGGATACTCTGAGGCAAGCACTGAGTTCATCTGCAAATGTCCATTGTGGAATAATTGGAAGGGTTTGGCGAAAATTTCCTGCACATTATTTATTTACTTTTATTTATATATTTATTTGTATTAGTAAATAAAGTATTTAATTTACTTTTTCATTACACAATTTAAATTTCTGAAATCTGATAATTCACGCACTGCAACAGAATGCCATCAGTTTAGAAAAATTTCTATACAAAATTTAACAAGCGTGTTTTAAAACGCATGTAATTATTTCCTATAAGTTTCAAGAACTTGTCTAAAAACGTTTGTGAGAAGATTAAATGAATGAACTGTGAAAATGAATGAAGTATAAATGAAGTTGCAATGCCTCCCGTAGTTGCATTCAGTAAAAATAAAAGTAAAATGCAGAGACAGCCAAAGAAATTCTTTGACGGTCGCTGGCAAAATGAAATATGGTGAAGATCGTCTCTGCTTGCAAGTACTCAAACATGTGACTCAATTGGTTTATAGATCGTCTCTGACCTAATAAGCACTTAAGATGGAAAAACAGATCGTCTTTTGCCCCCTGGAGTTGTTGGATGCAACACAAACCTGCGCAGAGAAAGATGCGTATAAAACAAAAATTGCTCAATTGTCAGGTCTCGTTAATTGATCGTCTCTGGCACCCACTGAGAAAGCCCTCTACCGTGAAAAAACAACCAAAGTTTTCCAGTCCGTGTTGATGTTAAAATGCAGCATGGCAGTAAAAACACAAACGCGAAAAACAAATTCAGCTGGAGAACCCAGACCTCAGAGACGCAAAACTTCTGTTTCGTTTCTCCTTTTGGGGGCTATGTTGTCGATCATTGAAAATGAAATAATGACAGGTAATCTAGATCTAATCTGCTGTTTACTTGCATCCTAAGACTTATTCATACTGTCGTAATTTAAAATGGTAATTATATAACACGAAATACTATAGTTTTGAAGGCATTTTCAAATCGAAGTGGACCGGAATTACCGACATTGACGATCGTAAATTTGAGCGAAACGATTCACTATACGAAATATTATTCCTGGAATAAGTGGCTATCCGACTTTCAGAGGGCCGTATAACTTTATAGGATATCTTTGGTTTATTCTGGTGTTTATCTGAGGATTTATCCTATCTGAGGATGGTATAACACAGTTTTGACTTATCTGAGCTTTATTCCAGTACTTATTCTAGGTTGGTAGAACCGGCCCTAAACGAAATAAGGATCATGGTCGAAGAAGAATCGACGTGTGATGTTGGCGCCATTCGATGGGAAAAACTGTCAGTCGGCAAACAAACAATAAAAAGAAAATGAATATATACAGGGTGTTTTTGAATTGAGTACAGATTTCTTGGGAGATGATAGAAGAGGTCCTTAGAAGTATTTTTTGTCATATGAAAATGGGGTCCCCGCAGCTCCGTTTACTTACAATACTGCATTGAACAATCAAATGACACCGGGACGCAGTGTGCGTTGGTAGGCCTTGATTATTATATTTTTCACAATTAACACAAGCAATCTACTGCATGACTTTTACAGTAATTGTTCGAAATGACCGCCATTTGCTTCATAGCACAATTCGCAACACCTTATGATGGATTGATGTACGCGTGGAAACAGTTGATTAGCACGGTCGCTGATGTCACCTGCTGTCGCGACAACACGAGCCGCCAATTCTTCTTCGGTATCTACGGGTTCGGAGTACACCATTGATTTTATGCTTCCCCATAAATCAAAATCCATCGGTGTGAGATCTGGCAATCTCGGTGGCCAAGCAACTGGTCTGCCACGACCAATCCAACGATCAGGATATGTCTCATTTAGGTAATCTCTAACTGCTCTTGTGTAATGCGAAGGTGCGCCGTCCTGTTGAAACCACATCAAATGTCTGGTCATTAGTGGAACATCTTCAAGAAGACCAGGGAGCTCCTCCTTCAGGAAACCAAGTTATGTTCGCCCGTTAAGACGGCATGATAGGAGATATGGCCCAATCAGGGCATTGTGAATCATGCCAGCCCAAATATTACAGTAGATTGCTTGTGTTAATTGTTAAAAATAAAATAATCTAGGCCTACCAACGCACACTGCGTCTCGGTGTCATTTGATTATTCAATGCAGTATTGTAAGTAAACGGAGCTGCGGGGACCCCATGTTCATATGACAAAAATACTTCTAAGGACCTCTTCTATCATCTCCCAAAAAATCTGTACTCAATTCAAAAACACCCTGTATAAGATAAGATAAGAAGATAAGATAAGATTAGATAAGATAAATTAACTGATACGCCCGGCGTTGCTCGATCCCTTTGTTTGATGAAATTTTGCAATATCTGAATTTGAATATAAATAAGAACACATGAAAAATCCTCAATAAAGTAAATATTTACTTCGGAAAAACGAAAAGAATTCTTTTAAATTCTCGCATTTGAGTTTTGTGTGCAGTTAGGTTTGCCTAGGAAAATTGGATATTTCATCCTTAACGTTTTAGAATATCAAAAAAAGGCTACGAGTACTGAATTAGTTCTGTCTGTACTACAAAATGCTTCATAGATGGATTGAGAGAGGTGAGGAACTATGTTTACTGCCTCATCAACACGTAACCGTTTCAATAGAGTTGTATTCAGTCACAGACCGTGGAATCATGTCCTGAATGTGGTTGTTTATATGGACAGTTTGAATTTTAGCAGCAATGATTGCCCTCTCACACAATCAGTTGAGATCTTTAAAATTTCCTGATATGTTTAGATAAACATTATATATAACTTCTCTAATGGAAGTTACTACATTAAAAAAACCATATGAAAAATAAATTTTCTCCAGTTATTAGCTCATTTGGGTAAGTACCTTCACCTTTTCAGCAAAAGCTTGAGCAGCTGCACGCCCTAGAAGTTGCATTCTCTTATTTGTTTTAGCACGGAAGTGCTCATAAATTATAAAATTAAGTAGCGTTTTGTCCGTCTCATTTTGTCCGTCTGTTCCCTTCATAATTTCTACATTTTTTGAGGTAGAAGGTCTAGATTCGGAAAGTACATTACTATGGGTATGTCGACCTTCAGTAATTAGTTTGGTTTCGATTGGTGCACTGGGGCGAAATTACGGGGATGGGATTCAGAGAGGACAAAAGATCTATGTGCTCTTTGGGTATGTAAAGGGGTGAAATTCAGTATACAGATTCCTCTAAGCAAGATCTACAATTCTATGAAGTTTAGGACCAATTGTTCCAGCGGGGTCGGAATCACAGGGTGGCAATCACTTGGTCGTTAGAACTATGGCAACATATTGCATGTGATACGTCATTCCATCGGAAATGATGAAAAAGGAAAGAAGAAACGAGCTTTTTTACATTTTCTATACACTATTTGTCAGATCGTCGAATTCAGGAAAAAAATAAAAAGAAAAAATTCGACGATCTAACTGGAAAACAAGATCAGGGGAGGAGAAGAAGAAGCAGTAGTAAAAAACAAGCGCTAGAGTAGAGATTGAGCCCCCTGCCATCCCGAGAGAAGAATAGAAGAGCCAGACGACAGAGAAAAAGGGGACCGAGCCTCCGATTGGAGGAGCAGGTAGGGGCTGAAGTGAACAAGAAAACAAAGAGGCAGAAGGAGTTTAGGATCGAGAGAGAAAAGACGAAATCTGGAGCAAAGAAATGGCTTGGAAAGGGCGGTTGGAGGAAAGGAAAAGAAAGCCCACAAGAGAAGTTGAGAAGAAAATTTCAAGGTCCAAGGCAAGAAGAAGAGCGACGGAGATACCGAAGTCGCTTGACAAGGACACGGAACATATGCGCTTCAAGTGGGGGTGTTTCTGACAGGTTCAAACGAGAACCGATTAAAGCTCCTGCCCAGGAATGGAAAAGACTTCCTACGCAGCCGTTTGCTCAGGCAAGTGAACTCAACTTTAAACGGGATCAACGAACTTACATTAATTCTTCTTATAATAATGCGCACCGGTCGAACGTTGCTCGCCCGCCCCTGCCGAGCTCAACGAGTTAGAATTCTCAACGTTACCTCGTGCAGAAGTGGATTTCGCCACAGTGTTTTCTTCGAAGGAAGAACCTTCCGAATGCAACGAACTTTTGCTTTCTTTCGAGGAGACCAGCCTTGGTATCGAGCCTGAGAAGTCAGTGACCGCCACACCGACGAAACCTGACGACACCGCAGACCGCTTGTCAGTTTCCGACGACATCTTACCGATAAGCCCGACAATTCTACCGAACGATGCCCCGGCCAGGTCTGCCAGCCAGCCACTGAAGCGGAGGACATCGGTAGCCTAGCCACGACAATTTTTGACCACTACGCCGAAATTTTTTTGTGCTACACAACAGACGAGATATCAGTGCTTTCACGTACTCTGCTAACGTATGAATTTTCTTTTTACATGTACCGGACTCATCTCAGGACAAGCTATTGAGAGAAGGAGAGAGAGAGAGGGTGAGGTGCTAATAAAGAAGACATATCGGACTGAAAAGAAAATAAAGAAGTTAAAGACAACAGTGTTGGTGAGACAGAAATGTTTTATTATTAAATTTGGGCCAGGATTTGAAAGAGTGGCTAAAAAAACAACGTTTCAATAAAAGGGATTAAAGAATATAATGAAACTTTAATATACTGGCGAACAGTATAGTAGACTGGGATGAAAAAGGAAAGATTAAAACATTCCTCAACAATTTTAACCCCGAAATTCATGAAGCAGCTAGTAAGCAATGATTCTGGAATTTAGTAGAGGCCATGGAATGGGTAGAGGAATATTTGGAACCCGTTCAAGGAAACCTCTTTAATGAGAAAGAGGAGCCGGAACTAGCCTTAGCTGCGAATGCCATAGTAGAGAATAAAGAATCCGAGGCTTGGGTGCATAAGATTAAAGCCGCGATGGAAAAAGATGCCGATTGTATCCGATTGTATCCGAAAAAGATCCTCATCCTCATCGATTAGATGCCAAACAGGATGTTTGAAGTCATAAGAAACAATGGAGGACCAACAAAGTACTAATGTTTGAAAAATAATCGCCATACTTCTGTTTTCTAAGGGTGAGTTTATAATTTTGTCCAAGTGAAATTATGAGTTTATTGTCGTTGTTGAAATTTTTTAAAATATACGAATGAAAATCAGCAAAGTGGTAAATTTATGTTTGATAAACGATATTTAAAAAACTGATGTAGATCATTTTATTTTTAGTAAAGTTTGGTTCAAAATTCATGTGAGTTTATAATTCTGTCCAGCATTGTATACGCTGTCCAACGAAAGAAAAACTGGGCGTGTCTAATTAAATTCCCAATTTCAATCGTTAACATTAACAATGATTAACAATTGAAATTGGAAATTTAACTAGACAAACGTCCAGTTTTTCTTTCTTTGGACAGAGTATAGTTATTTTTTGCTAGCTAATAATTGAACATAAGCTTTAATTCAAGGATATATAAATTAACTGAATGATCTTTAAAAGAGTATGGCGTCTGCTAGATTGCCACATAATTTGTTAGATTTCTTATTTTTTTAAGTGTAGAAGAGGCAGGATTAAAGGCTCAATTGTTGAGTGAAGATGAGATTTTGAGTAATGTGTATTGCAGCGAGAAACAAAGTTGTAGAGGACACCAGTGGAGATATATTGCTTTTGGGAAGAAAATAAATACAGTATTCTCCAAGGTAAAAAAAAATTCGCTGCCAACAATAAGGAAGGCAACGAATACCATCAGCTGCTCCAATCTGGTAATCTCGCGTCGCACTGCGTTGGCGTCTTTTCTCGTGTATGGAGGCATCTCCAATGCAATGGAGCTTTCGATTTCGGTATCAAATCGAAATTGCATGATGACATAAGGAATTTGACGATTAAAAAAGAAAGCTTTTGTGTACTAACCAAAAGTGGACATTGAAGAATTCAATGAGATTGCTGAGAAAGCCTCTAGTTGCTAAGTCAAGGCATAGTTCTAAAGGAATTGTGTTGTTCAAAATGAATAATAGTGAAGTACCCGAAAGGCTAAATGGAGAGTGTAGTAATTTTTTATATATTCGACTATATAAAAGTCTTTTAATTTGTTTTCATTCATACATAATGTAATGAGCGACAATTGTTAAAGCATTCTGTGTAAGCGTCTATTATTTCTTCATAATCTGTTGCTGAAGCGTTTCTACGTAAGCCTGTACTGCTGAAGCAAACGATTAGCTACTAGCCACGGTGTATAAAGACAGGTGGGGGAAACTCCCTATACCGTAATGCAGCATTGTTGGTCCCGTTAGTGAAATATTTCGAACGTTGGCCGCTAGGCGCCTCTACGGTCGCGAGGACGCGCTTTACGGGCAAACGCGGGCAAATCAATGGAAAAGTATTGGAAGTTTAGAATTCAAATTTCTTCACGAAACTGGTAATTTTGGTTATATTTAAGAGTTGGAACTTTATTAACATACACAGGATAAGCCCGCAAATACATTTATAAGTTTCAGTTGTCTGTTATTTGTCTCTTTTTGTTAAAAAAATTTACTGAAGTTAGCCTCTTTCCGCGATAAGTCCTTTTGCAAACCGTGCTAGAGTTCTCTCATCGTAAGGTGAAATGAAAGAGTTCACTTTATCGCGCTCAATAGGTAGGGACGTTATAGAGATACAGTTAGGAGCATATTGATAGATGCACCCCCAAAATGCATGAAAAACTAACATTTTTTAACACAATCGAACATAAATGGTTTGCTACAATCTTTTATACCAAAACAAAAGCAATATGTAACAAAAGCACTCCCATTCGGATCTATGAAAAAATATATATCAAATTTTATTATGGTGAATGGTAGGCAATCATATATTCTTAATAAAGTGAAAAAAAAATATATTCAATTAACTTTTCATCTTTGCAAACATGGGGAGAGGTTGTACATTGACCGAAGTAGAGAAGGGCAAGATTCTTGCTTTCAACGAGGCAGGATGGTCAAGTCGTGAAATTGGTGCTAATCTCGGACGTTCCAGTACTGTTGTTCTAAATTTCCTTAGAAAAAAAGACGAATATGGCAAAAAGAAATCAACAGGAAGACCAAGAAAACTGAGCAAGAGAACAGAACGCAAGGTTGTCAGGATGGCCAGTAGCCAGACCCTGACCGCAAAACAAATTGGTAGTGAAATAGGAACGACGGCATCTGTTTGGACCATCAGACAAACAATTCGGCGCTCAAACATCATGGAGTATGTGAGACCAAAGGCTGCTACAAGACTGAAAGAAGTGCACAAACTTGCCAGAATGCAATTTGCGGAAAAGCATCTTTTGGAAAAAACTGATAGGACCAAAATTATATTCAGCAACGAAAAGAAGTTCAATTTCGATGGTCCTGATGGCATCCATAGCTACTAGCATATACCGAAAAGAGGCGAAGTATTTTTCTAAACGACAGCAAGGTGGTGGTTCGTTAATGGTGTAGGCTGGATTTACAGCAGGCGGAAAGTTGAAACTCGCTTTTCTAGAAGGAAAACAGAATAGCGTAAAGTACACCGAAACCTTGCAGAACTGTCTGCTACCTGATGCGACCAACATTGCTGGCAATAACTACATATTTCAACAGGACAACGCGAGCATTCATGTTTCTAAACACACAAAGCAGTGGTTTGAAGCCCACAACGTCACTGTTCTGGACTGGCCAGCCATCAGTCCAGATTTAAATCCTGTTGAAAATTTGTAGGGAATCATGGTGCGTCGAATATATTTACAAAATGGGTGCATAAAACAATACCGCAACAAAACAGAATTGAAAGCATCTATTCTGTCAGTATGGGATTCTTTAACCATTCAGGAACTTCAAAATCTCGTCAAATCTATGCCTAAGAGATGCCTGGATGTTGTTAACAATAAAGGATCCATGATCGATAAGTAAATTATCAAATCAATTCAATGTTGTTGAGCTGAATTTATCTTTTTGCACCCTGCTTTTGTGTTCATTTATTGATATATATTTTTTATAGATCCGAATGGGAGTGCTTTTGTTACATATTGCTTTTGTTTTGGTATAAAAGATTGTAGCAAACCATTTATGTTCGATTGTATTAAAAAATGTTAGTTTTTCATGCATTTTGGGGGTGCACCTATCAATATGCTCATAACTGTAGTATACTTTATACACTCATGCGCGATCTGTGAGCTCCTTTCTTTCACTCAAACCTGCTCACAACTGCTTGTTGCAGCCTATTGTTAAAGTTCCAGAATATAAGAAAATTAGAGCGTTTAAAAAATTTTTCCCTACCTATCCCTTCCTATTGAGCGCGATAAAGTGAACTTTTCCATTTCACCTTACAGTGTGCGAACTCTACAAAAGTTGGGTATTGATGAAAGGTATTTGGCATCTAAAGTTCATTTTAAAAGAAATTAAAAAAAAAGATTGCTTTTAAAAACATTTCAAAAGTTAGAGTTTGTTGAAAGGTGTTTAATTAATTGAAATATGTTTATAGTTACCGCAGTGTATTCAAATTCATTTTTTCCTATTTTCAATCAATTTTTACAAAGTTTAGAAATTTTTTTTATTGTAAACGTATTATTTAACTTATTTTACTACTTTTATCACAATATAAGGTTTTTTTGAAATATGTTTTTAAACTATTTTTTAATTACATAATTTGATTGGTTTTAATTTTTAAGAGGATGGGGTAGTAGGTCGATTGGTTCATAAAATACTTACTGATAGTTATAAAATACTGACCAAATTTTATTGATTAATAAGTTATTTAAAATACAAACTTTCATTAAAAATACTAGCAAGTAAATACCAGCCATATCCCATAAATAATATTCCGTCCACCCGCTCATCAAGGTGGACGGAAACCATGACCATTCTGGATAACGGGGCACTTCCACTTCTGTGGGAACTCTTCCAGCACGACAATGCGCCTTGCCACAAACCAAAGTCCATATCCGACTGGCTTGACGAGATGCGGGTTGAAGAACTGGATTGGCCCACCCAGAGTCTTGATCTCAACCCCATCGAACATCTTTGGGACGAATTGGAACGACGTGTGAGATCCAGGATGGTCGCCCTACATCTGTCCAGGAACTGACCATGACACTCCTCGAGGAATGGAGGTCAATACCTGTGGAAACATACCGTAAACTTGTGGACAGTATACCATGTAGGGTGGAGGCATTGATAGCAGCTCGGGATGGTCCTACACACTACTGATTGAAGCTTTTTGCGGCTTTACGGTAGAGCAACAGGTGTCCCAACTCCTTTGATCATGTGGTGTATGTCCTTTATGATTCACACATTTGCTATCTTTACATGCTATTATTTGACTACGTTCCATATAAGTAAGTGAATTCCACATTACAATAGTGTTGTACGGGAAATAGGACTCCAACCATTTAGAAATTCTTTTAGCACAGATTTTATACCTCTGCGTTTGATGAGTTTTGTCAGTATCCGACATCCACGATCTTACATGATGCATCGGGTGATTTTCATCTGTAACCGCGAAAGAAAACTCACAAAATCTCGCGTAATCTTTAACGTAATCGAAGGTAGGAAAATCATATGCTCTGCATGTCTCTGTGATGGAGGCAAATTTAGGCAGATTCAATTCCGGGAGGGAGGGGGGATGAAGATCCTGAGTCACTGATGAGTCGCCCATCCAGTGACAAGCCATGACTGATGTTGCTTAACTTCACTGAAGTTGTGTTTTAGTGAAAGCCCACCAGGCCACGGCCTCCCCCTAGTATAATTAGTCCGCTGTGCAAAATACCCACATAACATGTCAACCACATCATTATCGACACCCAGAGATCGTAATCACAGTTTTATTAGGAGTGTATTTCACAGCCCTACAAGCTTTTGAATACAAAGAAGCATCTTTTACTATTTCAGACTCAGCATTTGGATCAACATTTTTTATAGCAACAACTGAAGAAGAAATTTATCCCTCTGGATAGTATTGAAAGCTTTAGCAATGTCGGTATTAATAAGGAAACACTCACGGCCATGATCCATAGCTTCAGTAATGTAGCCAAGTATAGTAAGGATAAGATAACCAATCGGGGTTTTTGGTCGACCACCCATTTGGTTACCTGGAATTACCGACCAAAGATAGGTAGTGAGCTTACAAAAAGGAGTTTCTCCACAATTTTAGCAATGGCTGACAATAAACATATCAGTCTATAATTTCTAAAGTCCGAAGAAAAACCCTTCTTATAGACTGGTATAATCAGGGTCCTTTTAAAATCCTTTGGGAAAGATTTAGTATCTTATAAGATGGAGCAAGAACCATATTTAACATTGAAAGTGCTCATGACTAAAATCGTAGGCAAATCGTAGACACCAAACATATCAATTTGCACAAATAATAATAATAATAATAATAATAATAATAATAATAATAATAATAATA
>JAHWFO010041954.1:865966-882863 GCA_023313115.1 Rhysida immarginata | reverse complement strand
TAATAATAATAATAATAATAATAATAATAATAATAATAATAATAATATAAGCCATATTAAAAAAAGAGTGTTTTAAAACATTGGGCAGCTAAGAAGAAGAAAAATATGTAATAACGTGATTGGTTGGACTTGGGTCATTGTTTGATGATCGAATGGAGGACTGACTCCGTTTGAGAGGGGGGGGGGAGATAAAGGATATCTACACGAGTGTTGGCGTAGATCACGTTGCTTCTAACCTAAATCGGAAACGTCAACCTGCATCAGAAGTTCGGAACACTTCAAAACAAAAAAAACAAAAAAAAAAAAAAAAAGCGATCACCTTAGGGTACTTTTCTATAATCATGGTCGAAACTTAACTCGACATTAGTTTCCTGATAGTCAACTGGATGCGAAAGGAGAATTCACTGGATGCATCATATTTTTCGAGGGAGGAGATCGGGTGGACCAAAAAGAATGAGTAGCAGAAGCCTGTGACCGGAAATCAAACATTGGACGCCATCTTAGAGATGAACCCTGTTAGTAGGAAGCATAGCGATTAGTAGTTCTATTCGTTACGGTAGGAGGGTTCTCTATGCGGCGCCAACAAAAGATTTGCGTTTCGACCAATCACAGAGCCTAATTTCAATCACGTGACAATTTCAAGAGCCTATTACACTTCCTAATTCTGATTGCTGGTGATATAGGAAGTGTAATAGAATACAATATGACCATTTTTAAATACTTTGTCTGTCTGTTTGTCCGTTTGAACACGCTAATCTCCAAAACTACTTGACAATTTTCACGGGGTTTTCACACGTAAATTGAACATAGCTTGGGGCAGCGTATAGGATTTATATCATCAAAATCGACTCACGAAAAAAGAGATATCTTAATTTAAAGTTTTTTGAGTATGCTCAGCTTAGTACAGTTCGTAGAAAAGTCAAAAGATGGCGTTTCATTAGTTGATTTTTTTAAAAAGCGCTCATAGAAGGTTTCGGATGTTTACCGATCATCACGGCTTAATTCACCAAGAAACCAATAGATGGCGCTGTTATTTTTTAAAAGTCGCTTACAAAGTATTTTCGGGTTTTCGCAAGTTTACCTCAGTGACAGAATTAAGCGCCACAATGTCATACATAATAGGCTTTGTGAAAGAGCAATATTGACACATCGAAAAGATTAAGCTGCAAGAATTAACTCGGACATGTAGAGGGAGGAAATGTAACGTAGGCTTATATCTCTATTAACGAAGTTATGGAGCAAGATGACTCTACCAATTATCTAGTCAATTTTTAAACTCTCTTAGCGCACCTGGCCTTCCATCACACAAAATTAATTTGAAAAACGACGTCCCTGTTATTCGGTTACGATATTTAAGCCCACCAAAATTGTGTAACATCATAGAAGAGGAAATTTTGACGGGAAGTGGCGAAGGCGAGAGAGTTTTTATACACCGAATTCCGCTTATTCCCAATAATTTCCCATTTCGCTTTAAACGTGTACAATTCCCTGTGAGCTTATGTTATGCCATGACAATAAACAAAGCACAAGACCAGACGCTGCGTGTTGCAGGTGTGGACCTTAGTGTCAGCTGCTTTTCGCACGGCCAGCTCTATGTGACTATCTCCCGCGTTAGTGAAGCAAACAAGCTCTGTTCATTTCCCCAATCATACTACTTCAAATGTTGCATACAAAGAAGCTTTATAATAATAAGTCAAAAATAAATTCCACGCGTACGGAATCGCGGGCACTGCTAGTAATTAATGATTCTTTTGTTGCCGCTCGCTTGCTTTGGATGTGGTCGTTTTTAGCACATTTTCGTAGAAAAGTGCTTATGTGATCGGTTTGTCCAGCTGTCAGTCTGTCCTTCCGTCTGTCTGTAGACAATTCCAACAATGCATTACGTTGCAATAGAGAGAGAGAGTGCATGTATTGAATTGTCCTTGCATTGGGGAAAACGCGTACTGAGCATATCGGTTCGGCTCTGCACGTGCTATAAACGTTAATGAGATGGTGCGCGTGCAGGATGCACGTGATTGACGATTAATGAAAGGGCAGAACGGTCTCTAAATCAAAAGAATTTTATTATTCGTAGGGAACTTAATATTTATAAACGAATTATCTTTTTCACATTCTGTTTTCACCAATTTTTTAATATGGGACAGAGCACGAACAAGTACGAACGTTAGATAGCAGGAATAGGTACGTGCTCTAATGGCACGTGCTCTAATGATACCATTAGGATACTCCCTTAAAAATTTCCTCTAACCAGATATGGCATGTAATATATAAAATAAATCGTCACGACGTCTCATGAACGAATATAAAAGAGTAATTAGTGATAGCTGATATTGGTCTAGTGGCAGGCGTATGTGTAAGGATGAATCATGAGTGAATATAACGCGTAAATAGTGATAGTGGGAATTGGTTTGCTATCACGTGCCTAGTAATACCATATGATACCACATGCTATACAGTTGGAACTTTCAATGCTAAGATATGGCATGTAATATATCAAACAACTCGTAACAACGTGTCATGAGTGAATATAACGACTAAATAATGATAGTGGGAAATGGATAAGTAGCACGTGGATTAATTGTACCAGATGGTACTATATGGTAATGCTGGAACTTTTCAATGCTAGGATATGGCAAGTAACATATCAAACAACTCGTAACAAGGTGTTTTTAGTGAATATAACGAGTAATTAATGGTAGTCGGAATTGTTTAGCAGTACATGTTTTAATGGTGCTATATATTACCTTTGGAAACTTTCAGTGCTAAGATATGGCGTGAAATATATCAACCAACTCTTTACGAGTTGTTAGATCTATTGTTATCCATAGCTTATTTGTGTCAAGAGTATATTGCTGTTAGGCTTAATAGTATCTAAAACTAAATACTGTGAGACATAATGCTAATTACTAGTAGTTAATCGCTTGCTTCAATAGTAGATGATCACGTAGAAACACTTTAGTAATTGCATATAAGGTGTGGTCACCACCCGACTTTCTTATACATAAATGTCCTGGTCCAAATTCAGAAAAAAATTAAACAACTGTCGAAAATGGCTACTTCCGATAGAAATTTTGAAAAAGTTTGTGAATAAAAGTTACTTCAAATTAACTTCTAATCACTTTAGTATAGATTCCAAATTTTGCAAAACCATCTTCTTTCGCCTATATCAGCAAAAAACAAGATTTTGTCAAGAGTAGAACTGATACTTCCGTTTGAAATTTTGAAAAATTTTCTTTACAAAGGTTGTTTAAAATTAGCTTCTAAACACTTTTGTACACTTTACAAATTTTCTTATTCCGTTTTATTTCGCCTATATTAGCAAAAAACTGGATTTTGATAAGAGTAGAACTGGTACTTCCGGCTGGAATTTTTAAAAAAATTTCTTAACCCTTAATCGGGTATTGGGAAATATCTTCCCACTTGTTAAAAAATTCATTGCAAGGCAATGGAAACATATTTCCCAGTAAACTGCACGCTGATTGGTTGCTGATCGTGTCTAGTTCAAGAAACAGTCACTAGGTTTAAGTTGGCGGCAATAGAAATTAATTGAGAGAGAGCACATGTTTGAAATCGAGTTTTAGGCTTGCCCAAATCTTGAACTTCGTAAATTTTGGGCCGTATCTTCACCAAAATATCGTGTAAGTAACTTTGAACTATTGAAGATAATGCTTTAGAATGTTCTTGTTATTCTAAACTTAAAAGAATTTTTAATTAATGTGGGTTTATTTTATGTAAAATTTGTCAGAAAAATATCATCTTCTATGGGAATTATCTTCCCAGTGCCCGTTTAGGTATACTTTTTGAGCTATAAGGTAATGTGTTTTTTATTTCATTCAAAAAGAAATTATGGTTATAATGTAAAAGCTAATGTTTTTAAATAAATTTTAAATTGTATACTTACATACTGTTATACATACGAGCGTAGATATCATGAATAAATCAACAGAATTAACTGCTGAAGAAATTTTTGAGCTTTTGCAAGCTCCACCTGAAGGAGAAGAATCTGAGGATAAAGACCACGTTGAAGATGATTTGGATATATCATGGCCTGCTAGTAAAACTTCCAGTGTGTCTCAATATACATCTGTAGAAACAGATGATGACATTATTGATCATCAACTTACTCTATTTCAAAACTGCGAAACATACACAACTAGGCAACGGGAATAGATTTCCCATCAACTGATGTCCAAACGGGTAACGGGAATATATTTCCCACCAACTGATGTATCCAAACGGGCATTGAGAACGTAATTCCCATGTTATTAATATTTATAAAATTATAAATAATTTTAAAATACAATCTTTTATAGTTTTTTATGTGCCATATAGAATCAATAAACTAAATATAGAAGAAATATGTCTTTTAGTTTTTACATGCCTGATTAAGGGTTAACAAAGGTTGTTTAAAATTAGCTTCTGAACACTTTTGTATACTTTACAAATTTTCCTATTCCGTCTTATTTCGCATATATTAGCAAAAAACTGGATTTTAAAAAGAGTAGAACTGGTACTTCCGTTTGGAATTTTGAAACTTTTTCTTAACAAAAATTGTTTAAAATTATAATTGTAACGCTTTTTAGTCCCTTCAAAATTTTCATAAACGCAATGGTTAACGAGATATTTCAAAATTTATATTTTGGCGCTAGAGTAAACTGATACTTCCGGTTCACCGATTCCACTGGAAATCTAATCAGACCTCCCAAGGAAGATTATAATCTTAAGTTTAAAGTTTGGTCTCGATAGCTTTAGCCGTTTGGACGCTATCGTGGACACACACACACACACACACACACACAGACTGACACACAGACACACACAAACAGACATTTTCCAGAAATCACTTTTTCGTAATCTAGGGACCCTAAAACGTATAGATCAGTGAAAATCTGGAGGTTGAAATTTTTCGTGATTACAATACTTCCTTATTCTATGTATAAGAAAGTAATAATAGATGCTTACACATAATGCTTCAGCAATTGAGGCTCACTTCGTTTAATCTTATGTGGGAATGTCAACAAATTATAGAACTTTTATTTGTTCAAATATATAAAGTATAACTTCAAAAAACCCTTCGAAAAACCCTTGGGCTCAGAGCTTACGCTGGTCTGGAGTTGGACTCGAATCTGAAATGGTTCTCCTCCAGTCTGACACCCTACTTTACGCGGTTGGCCACCCGGGCAGGCATGGAGGCTTAGGAAACTACAGCGTAATGAAATGTCATAGAGATAGATGTTAGGAGAGCTGCAAACACATAGCTTTTTCTGTTTGACAAGTAGGCACTTCTAGTGAGCTGATCACGTGGACTGAGCGTTGCAATTAGGATAATGCAAACAGGAGACGTTAGAGAAACAGCTAATCCTTAATGTTTTAATGCTAATCCTAATTGTTTGTAAGCTTCCGCATCATGATTTTTTAAGTAAACAAACTAGAAAGTTTCGAAATATTACTTTGGTCATAAAATATGTAAAAAGTCAAAACTGTGGACACAAGGTTAACAGGAAAGGAAGGAAAGAAATATTATTTTCCATTTTTAATATAGAAAATATGCTCCTTCATTCTATTTTTCCCCCTCTTCTTGAACAGACCAGATAAAACTTATTGCAGGAGGAACATTCAAACATATAAACCACCGGGCAGGATTCTCTTGGGGGTGATTACCATGAGTCACTTACTGAGCATTAGACAATTTTTTAGCCATTCAAGATTTAATTATAAACAGACTTTTAGCAGTAAAAAACTTTTTATATACAAATAAATAGTTTGACATGCATATTAAATTTAGCAAGAATAAAAATCTTCTCACATAGTTTATTTTATTAATTGTAAATTAAATTGTGGCAGCGTGACTTACACTGCCTGAATGGAACTTATTTTTTGGTTATATTTTTAAAGTAAAATTTCTTCTTATTAACTTATCAATGAAAGAATAAGTTGTGTTATAAATGTACTAAAGGGTTTTAAATTACAGAAAATATAATCCAAGAGACTCAAAAAGCATTTTAAAAAATTGTTTCAAATTATTTCCTGTGACTTACTCTACAACAGAACGTGACTTATACTACAATTCTTACTAGTGAGTTAAAAGAATAGAAAAAAACAATATTTAACCCATCAAATAACCAGAAAAATCAACAATTTTGAAGCTTAAGTAGGACCGACGGTCAAAACTTGGTTCAGGCAGTTTTATAATGTTTATTATATCAATGTCAACATACGAAATGTCATCAACTGTTGGCCATATGAAGAAGTTGCCTTTCTTTTGCAGAAACTTAACTTTCATTGTTTGCTGTTCTCTACCAATGATTGTTTGTCCTGAAAAGTACTTTATCTGTGTCAAGGATTTTTGGTTAAGAAACAGAACAGACGGGAGATGAGATAATATATGAACAATTTAATTAAATTTGAATCAACGGATCACAAATCTTCTTGATTTGAGAAATTTACAACTGAATGTAAAGAATGACATAGATGCGAATTAGTCCAAGTCAGCTGCTGCGTCCTCTAGGGCTGAAGTGCTTTCCCACACTTTGGTTTGGTTAGATCCTAGAGGGGCGATGTGGCACGCTGACTGCGGCGGGGTAAGGTGAGTATAAGTAAATTCTTTTCTGTGGTCTTCGATACAACGAAGCCTAGAAACGTCTGTGTTCGATACCGCTATTCCTGAAGGTGGCAACCGCTTAGGGTAAGTCGACCGGAACGGGTAAACTAACATAAATAGAAGTATTCATTAGCATTCTATCAAGACTATTGGCTAATAAACAATTAATTAAGAATTCTAAGTCTATCATTAATACGATCTAGTTAATACCCAACGAAGCGATCCGATGTCCAAGCGCGGACATTCGCGCGGGCGCCCAACGCAAACTCTGGCTATGTTAGCGGCTGGGAGGGCCACTTCGATGGCTTCCGGCGTCCACGGGAGGATTGTTTCGAAGGGGGCCTGTAGTGCAGGGGTAACCTCTGTGCTCACGTCTCCACTAGTGCGGGCTGGATCAGATAAGCTTTTCGTGCTTCCTTGGTTAAGGACCTCCAATGATGTGTCGTCGGCTGACGTCGCTGGCTCTGCTAGCAGTCCGATCACTGGCTTACTGAGGTCATTTTGAGCGGCTAAGTCATTTAGCGTAGACGGCAGGAGCTCGTAAGTTTTCCAGGGAAGTTCCTGAAGATTGTTCGAGAGAGTTTGTAATTTATTATTTAAGTTCGGACTAGGCTTACAGTTCCGATGCACTTCCTCTCGCACATAAGACCAATGGCGAATTTGGCGGTCGTCTCTTGAAGCGCCTCGGCTGAAGCGTCTAAGAGATCCGGGGTTCGTCTGGAATCGGCGTCGATTCCCGATCCACGACTGCTTCCACTGGTGACCCTTTCGGTCGGCCGTCTCTCCTATTCCTCCTCGGGAAGAACCACGGTCATCATGAGCGGACACTTTAAAAGTATAATGAGAAGCACATGAAATTTTATCTAAGTTCAATTTCTTACTTTTATCGTGCTTCGGTCCGCTATCTTCCTTTCTTCCTTTCGATCCATCACTTTTTCTGGGCGCCGTTGGAGAGTCCACCTTCGCTGTTGGAGCTAGAGCATACACTATATGATCAAAAATATCCGGACACCCCTCACAGGTCATCGATTGGCCCAATGTCACATGATAATGACTTGCACATCATTTAAATAGCTTCCCACACCTTCAGACACAACTCTGCTTGGACATTGGCAAGAATGGGTCGTTCGGCAGAGCTCAGTGAGTTCCAACGTGGAACCATCGTTGGATGTCACCTATGCGGCAAGTCCGTGCGTGACATTTCCAGCCTTCTTCAGATACCCAAGTCAACAGTAGGCGATGTCATTATGAAATGGAAGACCCGGGGATCAACAACAGTTCAACAACGAACCGGTAGACCCAAGAAACTAACGGACAGAGACCGTCGAGTGCTTCGTCGTGTCACCCGCAGCAACCGGAAGTCCTCGGCGGAAAAAATTGCCACAGAGTTTCGAAACGCCTCTGCAAATGATGCCAGTACCATGACAATTCGTCGGGAACTGCACACGATGGGATTCCATGGCCGTGCTGCTGCCCACATCAGCAGGGTCAACGCCAAGCGACGTCTGGAGTGGTGCAAAGCCCACAGAAACTGGACAATGGACCAATGGAAACGTGTAATGTGGACAGACGAATCTCGCTACACACTCTGGCAATCCGATGGACGAGTTTGGGTTTGGCACATACCTGGAGAACGCTTCTTACCTGAGTGCACAGAGCCCACAATCAAGTTCGGAGGAGGAGGAGTCATGGTGTGGGGCTCATTTTCATGGTACGGACTGGGCCAGCTCGTTCCTGTGCAAGGAATCATGAACTCCGACCGTTATCTGAATGTTTTGGACAACTGTGCACTTCCAACGTTATGGCAATTTTTAGGAAACGGGCCGTTTCTCTACCAACACGACAATGCTCCGTGCCACAAAGCGAAGCGTGTACAGCAGTAGTTTGCGGACTCAGGGGTCGAAGAAATGGGTTGGCCGGCACAAAGTCCCGACCTCAATCCTATAGAGAGTCTGTGGGATGAATTGGAAAGACGCTTGTGGGCCAGATCACATCGGCCAACTTCTGTACCTGAACTGATTCTCGCTCTTCGGGAGGAATGGAGGAACATTCCGGAAAGTACCTACCAACATTTGGTGGAAAGTCTTCCCCGAAGGGTGGAAGCTGTGATTCGGGCAAAGGGATGTGCAACGCCCTATTGATTTCCATGAAATCGTGGCTAGAGCGCAAACGTGCATGTGCCCGGATATTTGTGATCATATAGTGTAGATGTTATGTGCTCTAGCGGATGTCCGTTAACCTTTGAATCTTACATACAGGGCATCAGGCGTACATGCGATAAGCAGTCAGGCAGCCCATAAACTGCGTTACTTATATAAACGCCTCAAAGGAAGCTCGTTTGCCCTTTTGCATAACTTCAGAAGACCAAAGGAAAGGTGAAATGATGGACGTAGTCCCCTTGTGGTCTTCTAAAGACAACACAAAGGCGCTTCGATGACGAGGACCCAACCGAAACCATTCCAGGAGCAAGATGGAGCAAGATGGAGCGCAGGTGGGTTGCACTTTTCATCCAAACTCCTGCTAGAGATGGAGCACCATCTGTTGCTCTTTCCCATCTAGCCAGCCAAATCTCTTTGACGAGAAAGGCGATGGTAACGGCCAAGTCCTCTTTCAGCGGATCCTTAGTGGAATCATCCACTAAGAACCGCACGAACTGGTATGACATTCTTGTCATACCAAAGTGGCGCATTAGACAGGTTCCAGATGGATTGGGCAAACGGGCATTCATAAAACACATGAGAGATTGTTTCGGTGGATCCACAAAACTGGCATTCTGCAGATCTACCGACTCTCCACAGTTAGAGGCGTTGGAGAGAGTAGAAACCATGGTGCAGCAGTCGCCATTGATAATTGAAGACTGACCTCTCGAAGGCCAGGCCTTTGATATTCTCCAATATCGCTGCCCATGGATAATCTGGGAGGAGACGGAAGACATCCGCCAGAATGATCGCAGAATAAACCAGGATAGACGTAAATGACCCCAGTCTTGAGGATCCAATTGTCGCAGATCAGGCAAAAAAGTTCTTAAGTCCATAATAAAATTCCGGGAGACGAACTTCAATGATCACTGGCAACGAAGAAGGCAACAGGTAGCCTATTCACTCTGAAGAAAAAGCGAAGGTGCAAAAAAACAAAGGTTACCCATAGTGGGGGTGGAACCAGGAAAACCCGAATCAGAGCGGCCAGTCTGGCTGCGGTGAGGTACTGACGCAGATCCGGAAGATCTAATCCCCCCCTTTCGAAGGGGATAAAGAGAAGATCAGCCCTCAGTGGATGCCGACGACCCGACGCACCCCACACACAATCCACGATTGCCCTTCGTACTCTCTGAAGATCTTTCTGCAATGGCAGAGTGAATAGGCATTTAGACGTCAAAATAGGAAGAATGTGAGTTTTAATGAACCTCACCTTAACAAACATAGAGGTGACAAAACGAAAGTTTTTGTTGAGGCGGGATTCACATTTCCCTATTACCTGTTGCCAGTGATCCGAGTCCATTGATGACAAAACCGAGAATACATATCCCAGCACTGTTTTGTGGCCACACCAGGGTAATTGGGAAGGCGTTGAGCTGATCAGAAGTCTGCTTTCCGCTAGCAATGCCCTTCGGCCAGGTTGATGGTGCTCCCTGTTGAGATGCTGAAACAGTCGAAGGCCTCCTTATAGACACCTAGAGAATAAGTGTCCGATGAAAATAAAACAATATCATCGACATACCGTATGCAAGCGTCCTGATGTTAATTGCCGCAGCCGGCAGTTCATATCCCCGGATGTCTGTGTGGCGATTAAGATGTTGCAACAATGGCTCCAAGTAAAAGACGTACAAGAGGGGTGACAGAGGTCACCCCTGCCTGACCTCTTTGGTCAGGGGAAAGGCTGCAGAGATAAAACCATTGACCGCCACACAAGATGTCGCCGACGCATACAGTGCTGAGATGATAAGACACAAGTGATCTTCGTGCTCGCTAACCTGCTGCTGTACCAACTGTGCACGATGAACAGAAGAATTATCGTCCAAGAAGAAGCCATCGTCTAGCTGATAGATGTGATATTCAGTTATGCTTATAAATGAAGATATTTACATTTATTTTATATTTCAAAATCTTAACAGCAGCTTTAAGCTTGAAAAGAACGAAGCAAAATACCAATCTCGAAAATAGAAGGGGAGGGGAGGTGAAAAAAATGATATTTTACCTTCTTTATTAATATCTCTAAAAAGACAAAGACACAGTTTCGGGAAATGGTAGGTTGAAATCCCCAGAGTAAAAGCACAAAGAAAGTCATAACCCACAAATGAACACTGATTTTTTTTAATAATTTTTATAGGTCATTTTTATCCAGTTTTCAAAAAATGAACTAAAGTTTTCTTCTTACGCGGGAGGAGGGGGGGTTTCTTAAATGTTTTCTTAGATTAATTTACTGAATTTTTTTTTAAATTTTACTTTCTTGTTCTTACAAGATTTTATCCGCGCGCAGTTTGCGCAGTAACCAGTTTCAAATTCAATTCATATGTTGCAAAGCTCGTACATTTGAAATTCAATTCATATTGTTGCTAAGATCGCACATTCAATTTGATCGCAGACAAACTCAAAAACTCCTTTATTTAGAGTTTGATAAAAATTGTTGCTCAGGCAACAAAGGTCAGATGACTTTTTAGTTCCAGCGTGTCCTTCAAGCTAGCGCGAACAATACTTAAACGTGCAACAACAATGCAAAACTTTTTCCGTGACGAACTCACATGTTCTTAAAAAAGAATTAATAATTAAGAATTAATAAAATTAATAGTTTGATTATGGAAATTATTCGAATATTCGGTACAAGTACAAAACCCAATTAATTAATTAATTCGGTGAGTTATTCTGGTGAATTAATATAGGAAAGTTTTTTAACAAATTAAAAATTAAACTTCAGTAAATTTCTATTTTTTATTGTTCAGATAGCTCGATAAAAATTGCACCAAAAATTGAGACTTCACATAGTTGTATGTCGTTTGGTGGTGGGGTAGAAAGTCGAGTTTGGTATCATTAGATAGCTTTTTAAAAATATTAAACACTCGCTTTTTTATTTCATTGTATGATACATATTTTTCGACAAGAACCCTTGCGAGGCAAAATTTGTTGGCCCTATAACGCCGTACAGAAATGGCCATAGCTGTTATTACCAAATAAACCAAACCAAACCAATCATGTGTTTATTTTTAAGATATTGCAAAATTTAATCATAAAAACAGTCCGAGGCATGCCCGGGGTTATCACCTAGCTGATTTGGTGGCATAGCAGATTCATACATTTCAAAAAAGTACATTTTGACTATATTCTGTGGGAATGTTAATATTTTGGAAACTGAGATGTTGATAATGCGATGATTGAACGTTCGTTTCCAAGAATTATTAATAATGAGCATAAAATGATGATGCAATGACAGAACATTAATAAGGCAGTGTCTTATGAGGCAAAGGAGTCACGCGTGTCTCCCTTGAGCTCCCTATCAAACGTCCAGAGGATGGCAAAAATTTATGTGCCTGGAAAGGAAAGAGAAAGAACGAGTATTGGTCAGAGAAACTCTGCAACTAAAACAGAAAAAGCTACACGAGCATTTGAAACATCTGAGCAAAGGGAGTTTCGAATAGAGCAAGAGCATCTACGTCAAGAGCAAGAAATATTTGAGTCTAAATTATCTGGTCCCGGTATATTCACCTAGAATTCCTGTTTTTCGTATTTTTCTTAGAATGGATAATCCCTTTGTTCTGTGTTGTATTAATTGAGTTATTACTTAACCAATTGAGAGTTATAATTTAATTTTTTGAGATTGTTCTGTTTATCTACAAGTGTAATCATCCCGGGCAACGCCGGGTACCTCTTCTAGTTATATATATATATAGACTATTAAAAAATTAAATTATAACTCCAAATCGGTTAAATAATAACTCAATCAGTACAACACAGAGCAAAAAGACTATCCATTTTACGAAATACAGGAATTCTAGCTGATATACCGGGACATTATCTAATTCTTCTTGACTTTTCTCAATAGTGCGGAACATCACCTGATATTTTAGACTGAAGTTCTTCTTGCCCTTGACGTAGAAGCTCTTATACCCTCGTGCTCTATTCGAAACTCCCGTTGTTCAGATGTTTCAAATGCTCGTATAGTTTTTTTTTGTTTTAGTTGCAGAGTTTCTATGACCAATACTATTCTTTCTCTTTCCTTTCCAGACACATAAATTTTTGTCAGTCATCTGGATGTTTGATAGGGAGCTCAAGGGAGACACGCGTGACTCCTTTGCCTCATCAATAGACGCTGCCTTATTAATGTTCTGTCACTGCATCATCATTTTATGCTCATTATTAATAATTCTTGGAAATGAACGTTCAACCATCGCATTATAAGTATCTCAGTTTCCAAAATATACACATTCCCACAGAATATAGTCAAATATATTTTTATGAAATGTTTGGATCTGATGTGCTACCAAATAAGCTAGGTGATAATACCCGGCGTGGCTCGGACTGTTTTTATGATTAAATTTTGCAATATCTTAAAAATTCATAATGAAAATTCGAAAAAAAAATTAAAAACTCACAATGGATGGACCTCTCCAAGGATGCCACTGCTAGTCTAAGTAATTTCTTACTCACGTAATCTTACTTTAGACGTACACTTGATGTTGTTGCAGTGCCCACTCTTATTCAGCAAAACTTGGCCATTCTTCACTTTATGTAGTCTAGCGGTCGCCGATTCTTCTATTTACTTGCTTACCATTTGCTGAATACAGCACGGAGCTAAAGGAGTGCTTCCTCTGTCGTCTTTTCACACTCTCTTAAGAGTCTGCTAACTCTCCATTATCTCCAGTTACTGATCATTTTTAAAGATTTTCAAGAAATTGTTAAGTACTAAGAACTCTCTTTTCTAAGAAAAGCCTGAATAACAGGAATTCTATGCATTGTTACAAATTGAAACTCATCTATATTGTACAAACTTTGCCTTGCATTGTTAGTCATGAGATATTTCTCATTAATATGCCTTACCATAACCATGAATATCGATTTTTTATCAATAATTATTATTTTTTCGAAATCTGAGGTAAACAGTGACCTTCCTCATGCTTTGAAGGTGAAGTGTGCAAAATTTCATCAAGATCGGAATAAACTGTAGATTTATATAAGAAATAAACCCACAAACAAACAAACATCCTTCTTTATATATATATAAAAGGGAACAATCCCAGAAAATTAAATTATAACTCCCAATTAATTAAATAATAACTCAATCAATACAACACAGAGCAAAGGGACTATCCATTCTACGAAAAAAACGAAAAACAGGAAGTCTAGGTGATATACCGGGACTTTATTTAAACTCTTCTTGACTTGCCTCACCACAGCGAAGCATCACCAGAAACTTTAGACTCAAGTTTTTCTTGCCCTGGACGTAGAAGCTCTTATACCTTCTTGATCTATTTAAATTTTGAAATATCTTAAAAATAAACACATGAAAACTCTTAGAATTAATATAGTAAAAATTCCTAATGAAAATGCGAAAAACTTTTTTTTAAAGACTCACAATGGATGGACCTCTCCAAGGATGCCATGCTAGTCTAAATAATTTCTTATTCACATACTCTTACTTTAGATGTACACTTGATGTTCGTAGATTTCCCTTTCTTCCCTCGATGTCTTGAATCAAAACTTGGCCATTGATCTCTTTGTGAGTTTAGCGGTCGCCGATTCTCCTATTGACATGCTGAATACAGCACGGAGCTAAAGGAGTGCTTCCTTTGTCATCTTTCCACTCTTTCTCAATAGTCTGCTAACTGATCATTTTTAAAGATTTTCAAGAAATTGTTAAATATTAAGAACTCTCGTTTATAGGAAAAGCTTGAATAACAGGAATTCTATGCGTTGTTACAAATTGAAATTTATGTATATTGCACAAACTTTGCCTTTCATTGTTGGTCATGAGATATTTCTCATTAATATGCCCTGCCATAACCATGAATATCGATTTTTTATCGATAATTCTTATTTTTCCGAAATCTGAGGTAGACAGTGACCTTCCTCATGCTTTGAAGGTCAAGTATGCAAAATTTCATGAAGATCGGAATAAAACTGTAGATTTGTATAAAAAGAAAACCCACAAACAAACAAACCAACAAACAAATCCACAAACAAACATCCTTCTTTATATGTATAGAAGAAGACTAGCAGAGGTACCCGGCGTTGCCCGGGATTATTACTCTTGTAGGTAAACAGAAAATTCTCAAAAAATTAAATTATAACTCCCAAATGGTTAAATAATAACTCAATCAATACATCACAGAGCATAAGGTGCTTCCATTCTACGAAAAATAGAAAAACAGGAATTCTAGGTTATATACCGCGACTTTATCTACACTTTTCGTGACTTGCCTCACCTCTGCGGAGCATCACCAGATACTTTAGACTCCAGTTATTCTTGCGCTTGAAGTAGAAGATCTTATACCCTCTTGCTCTATTCGAAACTCCCGTTGTTCAGATATTTCAAATGCCTGTATAGCGTTTTCTGTTTTAGTTGCAGAGTTTCTCTGACCAATACTCGTTCATTCAATTTTCTTTCCAATAAATTTTTGCAGTCGTCTGGACGTTTGATAGGGAGCTCAAGGGAGACACACCTAACTCCTTTGCCTCATCAATTGACGCTGCCTTATTAATGTTCTGTCACAGCATCATCATTTTATGCTCATTATTAATAATTCTCGGAAACTAACGTTCAATCATCGCATTATCAGCATCTCAGTTTCCAAAATATACACAGAATATAGTCAAAATGTATTTTTATGAAATGCTTGGATGTAATGTGCTACCAAATAAGCTAGGTGATAACCCTGGCGTGGCTCAGACTTCATCTTATTGATGATTAAGGCAGTTGTTCGATATGCCCTCCGCCTTGTTCCGCTACTAATTGGAAGCGCAAAATGGCATGCTCCACAACAGATCGGAGGGTATCTATACTAATTTGCATATCTCTAGACAATGTGAACCCTGCCAACGCCATCTATCGGCAGATTTTGGAACTATTTTTTGCTTCGCCAAATAAAATACCATTGCCTTACGATTGTTCTGCTAAAATATCAGGTCATTCTGACGAGTTGTCTTCAAATTAACGATTTTTGAAATCGTAACTTTAATTATAATCACCCTGTATATGGATATATGGATTGTTAATTTCTATGTTTTTGAGACACTTATCTCCAGCTTTGGGTTTTTATTCTATTATCATTGTAGTACAGGGAGGAAAGAGTACAGGGAGACGACACTCGCATGTTTCTGGAGAATATCGCAAGAGGGCGCAAATCAAACGCGCCTAACTGGCGGCAGGAGTAAAACTAACAGAAAATGCCTGTTTCGGTTTCAACAAAGAAGGATTAGTAGCCATTGTTGTAGGCTTCGTTTTCTGTGTAAGAAAAGAGAAGAGGAACTAGGAAATTCACACACAAGTCAAAGCAAGGAAGGAATATTCATTTCTTGAATTACGAAGGAAATTACAAGTGGGGAGATGAGCAACTGAGCACAAATTATAACATCGTTCAGGAAAAAAAGTTATTATTTCTTGTGTGTCCTTTATTTATTAAAATAACATTTGGTGATAACTACATGTATTTTTAAAACATAGAATAAACAATTTAAATATGTTTTGTGTCTGAGAATTTTATTGTTTTGAAATATTATTAATACTTTTATTTTAGAATTGTAAATAAATCGCAGCGGGTATGGATAAAGGAGGTTATTCAGGTTCAGTCATTTGCGGTACTTGGTATATGAGGTCTGTGCTTTGGTGACGCGATTTAATCTTTAAAATTCACTCCTCCTGGCAGAGGACTGCGTATAAGCCGAAGCACGGCCTTTTCTATAGGAAAATTGAAGAATGTCGCATTCCTGTACTCTTTCCTCCCTGTTATTACGTAGCTGTGTGTTAAATTTCAATTTTATAACTGACTTTCATGTTGCATTTTAAAACCGGACAAATATATATACAAACTTTGTGATTTATATATATAGATTAATGATATAGATGGCTCTAAAATTTAGTTGTTCGTTCTTTAATTAAAACTTTTCTATTTTTCAGTGAATGAAGTGAAAGACGGTAAACTTACTGGCAATATCATCTGTTGGAAGAATTCTAAAACCAAGTGGGAATTAGTGGATGAAGCAAAAATAGCTGACAGTTCTGTTTCTAAACCAGTCGACTGTCCAAAAGAAGAAGGATTATAAGATGAAGAACACAACGCTGAAGATGAGGAAATATCGTGCCAGAAAA
>JAHWFO010041954.1:789916-845966 GCA_023313115.1 Rhysida immarginata | reverse complement strand
TAAGCGCGCCTACCACCGGTGTGCAGAGCGTAGCGCGTTGCGAGGTTCGTTCAGTTAGCGGCGATAGTAAGCTAATTTCGGCATTTAATGTGTTGCGCGTAAATGCAGGCGCTTATCATAGTTTGATTATATTACTTGCCTGTGTTCTTACTTACCTGTTCTTGTTTGATTTCCTCAGGTCACCAGATTGCGTCACTTGTCACCAACGACCTCCCATTGTTACGGGTTCCAGCAATCCTCCCACCAAAAGGGTTGCGCGACGGTGTCTCCGTTGATAGCCAGTAATCGAGGGCTACTTAGTTTTCTTCAGTTCAGGATAGTTGCTCCCGTGCAGAATAACCGTAAAAGCGTTACTCACCTGCGTTCGTTGATATTCGAATATTTTGTGTTTAATTATTTTACTTTAATTGTTGATTAATTTTTGTCAACTCTTTTTTGTTATTTATTTACATCTTTATTTGGCGCTCTTCAAGGGCACTCGAATAAATGTGATTACTTAAATAATTAGAGTTATCCATTAAAACGAACATTGTTTAAACTTTCAATTTGCGTTACTTTGCCACTTTTATTTATTCCCTACCATACCCTCTTAGGAACGTTACACCCTGTATTACATGCCATATGTTAGCATTGAATATTTTAAGGACATATCATAATGGTACCATTAGTGCACTTATTCGTGATATCTCCCCTTCGAACTTTGTACATGCCCTGTCCCATATTTATCGAATGGCGAAAAGTGAATGTGAAACTGTCAATTCGTTTTCAAGTTGTCATACAAAATACTGATCTCCCTAGTAATAAAGAAATCCGAGTTTTCCCGAGTTTTACCGGAAAACGTTTCACTTCCGAGCGTGACGGATCAGACACATTCACACCCCAGCAAAATTTTGTATGCGGTGCGGCTATAGAAGCTTTCACTTCAAAAATACGTAAAAATTTTTTAAGCACACGCTTTTTGTAATAGGAATTTATTAAAAATACAGAATGGACGATTAACGCAAAATTCAAATTAACACGTACTCTTAAATACTAGCAATATTATGATACCAACTATTTTTTTCCTTTATGCAGTTACTCGCCCAGAAATAATTAGCGGTTTTGAAGAAACGGTTTTGAATCCTGGAGAAGATATAATTTTGGAATGCTCTGCAAGAGGAATTCCGCCGCCTAGCATAACTTGGATGAGGAATAACCAAGATATAGCCCAAGGGCAAAGAATTCGGATCGAAAAAGCTGTGAATTCGTTTGATGCAGTTACTAGCAAAGTCTCAATAGTCCGTTCACAAACTAAAGATGGTGGTTTGATTTCATGCAAGATTGAAAATCAAATGGGATCTGTTGTTCACATGAGACGACTGAATATTTACGGTGAGATTTTTCATTTCCAAGTATGAAAAAAAGTATAAAATATCAAAACAATATGAAAAAATCAATTTATAATTATTTCAACATCATAAGCACAGATTATATCAGGTAATCAAAACAGTTCGTGCCGTTATCATCATTCATAAATAACGATCCAGTAAATTATTGTACATTAATTTAATTAAAGACCCTCAGCTTTAATTAAATTTCTCCAATGACTTACAAGCTTATCAATGTCTTTTTTCTTAAAGTTCTTAAAAACTTTGCGACCCGCTTGCGTGACATCTTCTCTGTTTCGGAACTGCTGATCCCGATGTTTGTTGTCCATGCCAAAAAGAAGTGATAATCGGATGAAGAGATGTCAAGGAAGTAAGATGGATGAAGGAGAACTTCCCAGCCAAGGGTGTTGATCATCACCTTCGTGATTTTCGTCTGGCGTTGTCTTGAAGAAAGAGAACTCTTTTTCTATTGACCAGTGATGGTTGCTTCTGACGCAATACGCCTGAAACACGTTGTAATTGTGATGAGTAGACCTCGGTTTCCATTTTCCAGAAATTCATAATGGACAATACTAGTGCTGATTACTCAAACGCGCAGCATTATTTTCTGTTGAGGAATGTTGGGTTTGGGGGTCACGGACACAGAACCAGTAGACGATGAATGATATTTTCTCTTCCGGTTATCGTATACAATCCATTTCTAGTCACATGTTAATATCCGGTGCAAAAAATGGGTTTCTGTGAATATGACTGTAAAACTGCCTTTGACACTGACATGATCACTTAAAAATTGTTCTTCCTGCAGAACTGATTATGACACGTCCTTTGCACTGATCAGTTCTACACTGAATGAGATTTACACGGAATGTAAGCACATACCGTCATCAAGAACGATGTGATCACGTACGTCCATTGAATTTGTATGTTTTCAAAAACGGCATTAACTTTTTTTGGTTACCTGGTACAGTTTTCTTATTTCCTCTTATTTATATTTGACTATCTCAATCATAGATTTAATAATTGAAACCATTATACGAGTATCATATCAATTTTCATTTTATCCAAAATATTATCCAAATTCATAATTTATTACATATTTTTGTTTTTAAGGTAAAATTGGTATTAGTTCTGATGTAAAAGTTTTCGCAGTATCAGAATCTGAAGTTCGGCTTGATTGTCCTTATTATGGATTTCCTATCAAAGAAGTTATTTGGAGGAAGGGTGCGAGCTCAATCAAAAAATAATTATTATAACTCGTATTGCTTCCTCTATTTGAAAATGTGATATACATTTCAACATTGTTTTCGAATTGCAAATGTATATCATATTTTCGGACAGAGGGAATATTCTATAAGAGACAATTATATATTTTTATTTTTTTCTTTAAAGATTTCAAAAAAATTTCTATCAATCGCAGACAATTCCCTTTGAAAAACGGAACACTGGTTATAAACAATATCCAAAGGGAGAGCGACACAGGAAAATATGAATGCCAAGTAGAAGGAGCTGATGGTTCAATCGTGAAAGGAGCTGTGGAAGTAACGGTTTTGGGTAAAATTAGATATTAAGCAAATGATCAATATGAATATGTACAAGTAAATGGTAGCTTAACTATCAGCGATTTATTTATATGTGGTAAACAAATATTTATAATTATATTTTTAAACAGGCTTACATAATTCCAATAATAGTTTAAAAATTGATTAAATTAATGTTAACGAAATACGATATAATATAATTATGGAATGAAACAATATAAACGATTCAAGGGATATGAAATACTTTCATTAACAGTTAATGTATATTTGAAGAAAGACGTGGAGTGATAAAATAAATTTAACGGTATAAACAAACGTTACATTAGCAAAATTTATGTCTATACAAAAAAAAAAGTTGTTTTTTTTTAAGATTTAAATTTTTTTTTAGCTAGTTTGACGTTTGTTTATACTTTTAAAAGTAATATTTTATCTACGACTCTTAAAAAAACTTAAGTTAGGTTGGCTAGCCATTAAGTACGCAAAAATTAAATCTAAGATGATATTTCAAAATTTGCATATTTGAGGAAAAGGAAGATAGTTAAAATAAATAGTAAGAGTCTTCCTCGGAAAAATAAGTAAACATAAAAAAAAAATCAGTATTTTCCAAATGAGCTTTTTCATTAATAAAATTTAAACATAAGAGTCCAGAAAAAAGAATTAATTTGATGGGAAAAAGGCATAAAAACAAATAGAGATGGGAAGACTGAAATCAACAGTAAAGCCATTATTTTTATGTCTATATTTTTCACATGCTTCATTGCGCGTAAAATTTTTACAGCAAATTCTTTTTCGGTATAATACACATAAGAAATGAATGGAGATGCTTGAAAAATTTTTTTACTTGAGTAAAAAAAAAAAAAAAAAAAAAAAAACTTCTACTCTGGAACTGGTTTTACTTAATAATTGCATTAAAATATTGACAATATTAAATAAATAAGTGATATTTTATAATTTTTTTGTAATAGTTTGTATAGTATAAGTTTGTCGCCGCTTTTTGTGATCACATCATAATAGAACAGTAAAATTATACAATGAAAAACATTACTCAAAACGTTGATGCAATTAAAAAATTTTTAATGGAAATACCCCGTAAAACACACCTTTACAGGGTTTCAGTCAGCGTAGATCACCAAAACACATTAATTAATGGATTTTCTGCAGTTTTTAAGTTACATACGAGTGTTCGTAACTATCAGATTATCTGTACATGGAGTTTGAATTTTTAAGTGACAGAGAGGCTCCTGGATTAATCACATTTTAACAAATAAATGATTAAAGAAACATAAATTAAGAATGAATTCAGAATTTATAATTGAATTCTGAATAAATTAAAGGAAATTCTTCAATCTTCTCTTGTAAATTGATTTTCTTGTTTGAATATCAAATCGACGTAGGTGAAATTAGTTTCCCAAAAAGATATTCTTTGAAAGACAGATTATCATATTGCCCCAATTTGCTCATTGATGATAGAAGTTTGGCCTCCGAAATGTACATACGTGTAAATAAACTTTTCGATGTAGATTAGTGTTTCCTGCATTCTTATCCTGTGCTAATTGACTTTAGGATCATTTCACTTTTTCTGAACGTCCGTGGTTTAAAAAAATATTTATAAGAAGAATGTTTTCTAGAAGAGGACAGTCATGAAACTGAATGCAACGTCCAACGCAATGCATAAGTGCAATTATTTGAATTTTGGTAATAACTACAGCTGAATCCCGTTAATACGTTTTTCAAGGGATCGAGAATGAAAAATGAAAACGTTGATAAAGCCGCCTCCAAATCCTCATGCGTCGCTGGTCGCATATGCTTCCTTTTTCAACTCGACTGGATTCCGCTTACTGTTTAATTTTCTCTTCGTTTTTAAGAAGCGTTAAAAGACTTATGTAGGAGATATTAAGCTTCTTTGCCAATGTTGTCCTCTTCATGGTTGATTTCCATGCAGTATCAAAAGTGTCTAATTTTCTGGTCCACTAAGGATAGTTGCGTTTCTTCTTCTGTTGATGCAGACATGTCGATAATAAATGAAATTTAACGAAATAAAATGCTTCGTTATTTATGTCGATAGAACTAATCAGTATTCACGGAAAATCGAAATCGCATGACTCATAAAACTTTACAATAAACATCGCCAATAATTGAACATTCCTAAAATGAATTTCCTAATTTTTGAGAAAAAATTAATGAAAATAAAACGACATACAAAATGATTTACGTGTTATCCGGTTTTTGAGAAAAAGAATGCGTTGAATTTACATAGAAATACCTAGGTTTCACGGGGTTCGGACCAAGTGAAAAACATATATTAAGCGAGTATGTATTAACGGGTTTCGATTATGAGTACCCTATTGAACTCCTGAAATAATGCTTCCAAAAGTGAAAGCGCAGGACCAAGAAAGTATGTGAATAGTTTAATAATATTAAAATTCTTTATGCTTACAATAAGCGATGAGTTTTATATGTTTTTTGAATTCAAACGGTTGGGATATCGACAATTCGATAACAATAACGGAATAATAACATTATCCGTGATCACAATAAGCGGCGTCTACTTATAATACGAATTCCTTTTCGTATAGTCAAAATACAAATTGAAAAGTTGGAAGGAAAAAGTATCGTTCGATTAATGACGACCATATAAATATTCACAAGATCTTCCGCTCTTAAAAAAAAAATTCGAGCCGAACCAAAATGATTAACAGCCATTATGGCCATGCTCCCGATAAGAGAGGACATGTGTGCCCATTTTATATTTTATTATTTTTTGATGCTCTATTCAAAATCAAAATCAAAAAATTCGAAAAAGATTGACGACGGAACGACTGACTTCGCTAATAAAATAACGATGTTTTTATTAACATCATTCTGGCATCCAGTACCACCATTCTCAGTTGTTTTATATCAGTTTAAATTTAAATCACTTTCTTAATTACAAATGGTTCTGTAACTTTCATCAAGACACATGATATTTCTTCATTCTTTTGTAAAACTCTGAATTGCGTTTCCAAACATTTTTCTTTAAAGATAACTTAAAACTCGAAGATTTGAGAAAATATCTCCTAAAGATTCTAAACATGTTAAATTTGCACGTTCATTATATACTATATAAACGCTCTGTAGGGTCAGTTATGAGTACTTATGCAATGTCAGAAACTGTAAAAATTAATCCATCCGGTCTTAGACAATGCGTGACTAACTTTTACAGAACAAAAACATGACATGTCTTCTGAAGAAGTAGTGGATACGGCCATGTTGATGTGGCTTATGACAGTGTAACTACATAGATTTTTAAAAACAAATAGAAAAGGGAAGGAAAAATTCCGTGACCTGGACTCGAATCAGGGACCATGCCTTTCGCTGGCACCGCTCTTACCAATTGAGCTACCGCGCCATGCTGTAACAAGATGTCCAAATGGACTTCCATGAAGCCACCAAGCAGCTCAATCGGCAGAGCAGGCCGACTCGCAAGTCGGGAATCATCCTTACTCTTAAACCATCAAATAGAAGTTAATAAATTAACTAAAGAAACATGTTCAAACAATCACAATAACAAATACAAAAGGGAAGTAAGAATAAATGACTCTTTTGCCACAACAATGAAAAAGTAGAAAAATACAACCTTATACTGGAAGATCTTTTCGGAAGCGATTGCTACCATCGTTCAGCAGTCCAGAAGTTCCCTAGTTCGAAAACCGACGAGTGAACTGGGGGACTCCTGGACTGCTGAACGACGGTAGCAATCGCTTCCGGAAAGCTCTTTCAGTATAAAGTTGTATTTTTCTACTTTTTCCTTGTCGTGGCAAAAGAGTCATTCATTTATTAGGAGCTTTAACATAAAAGCTACTTATAAGAATGCGCCCTTGGTCTGTACGTTTATCCGGCCGTCCGTCCGGCAGCCGTTTGCACGATAACTTGGAAAAGGAGTAACTTTTTCAAATTCTATTTTCAGAAATATGACCATTAGAGTCCTAGCTCGGCCGTATCAACTTTTCAGAAGTTTTCGTGGACCCCGTCAAGTCGAATTCACGTGCTAAAACAGTGAGTGTAAAGAATTCAAAGATACTGGCATATCATATAACAATCGATTTGTCAAGAAGGAATATATTGTTACTTTCTGTTCATCTTTTAAGCATTATTGGCATCGGCGCGCGCGCACGTGAAATCGCTTTGTCGACGCACGATTGCTCAAGTGCTCATAATCTATAAGCTTATTAAGTAGCGGAAAAATGGAGCTACTTATTGATTTTATTTTATACACGATTTGAATCACCCTTCATCATTTCTACATTTTTTGAGGTAGAAGGTTGAAATTCGGAATGTAGCTTACTATGGGCATGTGTACCTTCACTATTTAGTTTGGTTTTGATTAGCCCACTAAGGTCGGAGTTTTCGGGGTGAAAATTAGAGGGTACCAAAAGGTCTAGGTGTATTTATGCATATAAAAGAGTGATATTCGGTATGCAGATTCTTATAATCAAGATCTCCATTATATGTAGATTTTTTTTTCCGGAGGTATCCATGCCTTCCCGACTCGGTGGCGGTAATACATTGAAAAGATGGGGACTACATTGAAAAATAGTGTACCAACTCTGTCTGTAATAAAGGAGCTGTAAAAAAATATTTCCGATTTTCATTTGACTGGCCCTCGTAAGTAGAACAAGAACGGAACTACTTATTGGTTTTATAATGTCAGTCCGCCCCCTTCACAATTTCTACATTTTTTTGAGGTAGAAGATTCAAATTCGGAATGTAGCTTCCTATGGGCATGTCCATCTGCACTTTTTGTTTGGTTTTTATTGGTATATGGGGTTCGGAATTACGGGGGTGGGATTCAGAGAGGGCAACACATATCTATGTGCTATTTAGGTAAGTAAAGGCGTAAAATCCAGTATCCAGATTCCTCTAGGCAAGATCTACATTACTATGAAGTTTAGGCCCAATTGTTCCAGTGGGATCGGATTTGCGGGGGTGGCAGTCACTTTATCCTTGGAACTATGACAACATGATGGCATGTAATATATCATACGTTCGGAAATGATGAGAAAGGAAAGAAGAAAGGTTTTTTACATTTTGTACATAGTAAGTTCGAGAAAATCAATTTATTGATTAAAAAAAACTTGGGGAGAGGTAAAAGTGCAGATGAAGGGGTTAAAATAGATGATTTGCGGGAGGCGGGGGGGGGGATTAATTTCTTTTTAATAAACGTATAAATGTATTTCTGCTTCACTGCTAAAGTTCCTCCTTGGAATGTTTACAAGATTTTATTCTTACATCATATTTATCCACATAAATTTTAGTTCTTACTTAAGAAAGAGAAGGAAAAAATTCAGCGAGCTGGACTCGAACCAGGGATGATTTAAGGGTAAGGATGGTTTAAGGTTTGGTTTGGTTGGTATTAACGTCCCTTTCAACTACTATGGTCATATCAGGACGGCATTATAGGGGCCGCAAATTTTGCCTCGGAAGGGTTCTTTAACATGCAGCCGGCAAACGACTACTCGGGACCAAAGGCTTTACTTCCCTTCCGAAAGAAGTGCGTGATCTCAGGATTTCCCCCTGAAAAATCCTCGTCGTCCTCGGCCGGGTTTAAGGGTAAGGATGGTTAAGGATAAGGATGGTTTAAGGGTAAGGATGATGTACAAAATTGAAAAATTTCGGTTTATGACTATATCTGACAGAGCCCTTCAAATATTGAGAATTACATGAAATGAAAAACTTGTTAAATAATCAAATCAAGTTTGAAATTGATGATATCGTCATTTAATAATGTTTGAAAAAGGTTATCCTCATTTAGGTTTGATGTTGATAATTTATAATTTATAACTTAAATTTTGTAATTGGTAATTATAATTTTAAATTTCACACGAAATTGGCCTCAACTAATCACAGAAAATGACGAATAATAATTGGTCAATTGTAAATCCCAACTGATTCAAAAATATTTACACATTTTCATTCTTCATATCAGGCCAGTTGATGACGGTAATAGTCGAAACGCGTTGCCATAATTAATAAATTTTTGCATTTCTTACATCAAGACCAGCTCTACTTAATTATAAATATCTTACTGTTTCACAAAATTAAACTGTAATAGAAAGTAATTAAGAAAGTTTAGCTTAAAGGTTGGTAAAATTTTATTCACTATAAAAAACACGTTTTGGATTTGGATGATTACATCTTCTATTCTTTTACAGTTCCTCCTAAAATAGCACCATTTTTGTTCCAAGATGAACAAATTCGAGAAGGAACTAGAGCAAGAATTCAATGTGTTGTTAATGAAGGAGAGGCGCCCATTAAACTTACTTGGTTAAAAGATGATCAACCTCTTCCTGTAGAATTGGGTATAACCATTCGTGACTTAGATGAGTTTTCCAGCGTCCTAATGATCAGTGCCATAACCTCAAAACACAACGGCAATTACTCTTGTGTGGCAACTAACACAGCGGGACAGGCAAAACACACTGCACCTCTCTTTGTCAATGGTAATATTTTAATACAATTTTACTATTTTGTATTTTTAGTTCCACCCAAAATTCTACCTTTCACATTCCAAGATGACCAGTTCTTCAAGGGTATGAGGGCTTATATCGTATGTGCTGTGAGCCAGGGAGAGTTACCCATCGAATTTCATTGGTTGAAAGATGGTCAAACGATTTCCCCTTCATTGGGCGTGATCATTCGAAATATTGACGAACACGCTAGTTCTCTGAGCATTGAAAGCGTCTCATCTGTTCACACGGGCAACTACACATGCAACGCCAACAATGCGGCAGGAAGAATGGCTCATACGGCACAACTCTTAGTACAGGGTGGGTTTTCCTAACTGATAAATTACAATGTATATGAAATCAAATTTTATAATAAAAGCAGTATTAAATGAACGTTAGCAACTTACTCGTAGAATGGCTAATTAAGAAATACGATCTTACCCTTTTATTATAATCACGGCATTATTTAAATTTCTTATTTTTCAAACTTTGTAGCCGCTAAACCTAAGTCCCCCTCAATGTGAATATTAAACGTTTTTTACTATCATTTCCAGGAATCTAATAAATGTTATTAGTTTTATTTGGTGATTCATTTGGTCAGATATAAAATAAGAAAACTGCACAATAAAAACTACTGACTTGAGTGCTGCAAAGAAGACATATTCAGATAGTATAAAATTGTAATTAGAATTAGAAAATTCAAACATCAGAGCTTTTAAAGCTCACTATCGGGGGTTGATAATGATGTTATTGGTGGCTGGAATTGATGCATCATTGACACCTGAGCAATTTTGCAAGTCCGTGACGATACTGGATTCCCTAAATTGGATTGATGATATCTAGGGTAACAAAAACAACGATCTAGAATTGTTTCAAGCAAGAAGACTACTAAACTGTATAGTTTAATGGTTTACACCCTGGCATAAGCATTAATCTGTCGTAAAGTAATTCTGACAATTTTTAACTTGTTGTGAACGAAAAGGTAAAAAAAGAAATCGGGGATGAATAGATATGGGAATTTGTTCATATCAGCGGACCAAAACATTCATACGAGGGTTGTTAAAGAATTTTTTCCTCCTGGTCGGTAACATTTTTATTTGATAACCGATTTTCAAAATCCATTTTGTACCTGATACTTACATTTGTCCTCTATATAATGCACTTTTCACTTTTCGACATAGTCCCCATCTCTTTCCACGCATTTCGCCAACGCGTAACTAGTCGGGTGAACTCGTCGAAGAGGAATTCCAGGGTTGTTGTCGACACGAAAAATGAATGACACCTTCACCTCGTCGTCAGTACGCAACTCATGTTCCTTAAGGTGCTCTTTTTTCTTCTTCTTTTGCAAAGTCTTTCATTTTTGAACTGCAGTTTTTCATCTTTGAACTGTAGGCGCTGCCACGCCTCTGGTGTGTGGCGATCGTGTGTGGGCGGGCGTTATAGTGCTGCAGGAGTGGGTCCAAAGCTGCCATTCAATCCTGGTGTCGACAACAACCCCGGAATTCCTCCCGACGGGTTCACCCGACTAGTCACGCGTTGGCGCAATGCTTGGAAAGCCATGGGGACTATGTCGAAAAGTGAATAGTGCATTACATAGAGGACGAAAGTAAGTATCATATACAGAAAGAATTTTGAAAATCGGTTAAAAAATAAAAAAAAATTACGGATCAGGAGGCAAAAAGTTTTGAACAACCCTCGTAAATCCCAATATTGCCTGGATTAGTTCTTCAAGTGACCACCGGATTCTTCTTGTGGTGTTTTGTCTTTTTGTCATATTAAACATATTACAATGAAAATCGAAATTGGGATAATAACATTTCATACAAAGAACAACTCTTTAACCACGACAATTGTATTAAAAAATATTAAACATTTATTAAGTTTTCTCAGGAATAAGTTGAAGAAATTGATTCAAAATTTTTGCTTGTTCTAAATTAATAATTTCTTTTGGTTCTGAAAATCAGATTTGAATACATGAAACTAGAATACGTATTAAAGTGCACCTGATAATGTCGATATTGCAGAAAGTTAGTAGCGACAATTCTACTGAAGATAAAGATAAAATTGATTTTGAATCTGTGAAATAACGATTTTTACCTATTATAAACAACGAACTTTTTCTCTACAATGTTTGCAATATGTGGTTGCCTCCGTTTTCATTGTTGCGCTTTCGTTGATGAGAAATCCATTACTTCCGATGAGAGTATCAAGCAGCTCGTGATAGGGCACAAGGCTACTATACGAGGGGCTGTCCCGAATTCCTCAACAGACGGTGAACGAGCGATGAGATAGCGATCTCACTTTTGTGGAAGGGAGAACACCATTACTGCTCGCAGGCACATAAAGGCTTGACAGGTTTTAGCGTGCAGTTTCGTTACTGTTTCGTTTGAATAGACGCAATGTCGCATTTCGAACAGCGTGCGAACATCAAGTTCATGTCCAAATTAGGCTGATACGGACCGTTTCTACGTAGAAGTTTCGCGGAGGTTGCGCGATGCGGTTCGGAGGAATCGGCGCGACAAGTGGTAGGGGCAGTGGTTTCTGCATCACGATAGCACACCGAGCCATACATCGCTCTTTGTGCAGTAATTCCTCGCTAACAAAAACATTCCTGTCATCCCTCCGCCACCGTACACTCCGGATCTCGCTGCTATACTCTATCCAATGAAAGTTTGACTGGGCGTGTGTTACAAAAACGGAAACCAGATCGCCGTGAAAAACCGAAAGCGAGAGCTCCCAACATGCACGACGGGAGAGCTTCGGCGCGAGACTCAAACGGAGGCCAGAGACGATCAATTAGCCTCTGATCGTCTCTGATGGAGGCAAGAGACACAGAAGTTATTGGAACTCGAATAGGTCGGATGGAAGGAAAGCGAGCTCGCGAAGACGTTGCGAGCAAGGCGATAGACTTCGACCACGTAGTTATATGAAGGGTTTCGCAGAGGCCGACGACGTGGTAAACGGCGACCGGGAAAACCTACGACGGGAGGCGAGTTCTCGAGAGGAGGCGGCGTCAGCAGCGAACGAGCGTCGGCAGCAGAACGAGTCAAAGCGAAACGACGACGAAGCGAGGTCGTCGCAGAAGCCCACGACCGAACGCATCATTAACGGTTCGTACTCCATTCTTCCTAAATTACCAGTCGACCCCCAACTCCCACTTAACGGTACTGGAAGCAGAGTTCTGGATTGAGCCGTGTCACAACGACGGAGGAAATAGTCTATTGGAACTCCGCCATATGAAGACCACAGGTATTTTCCCGTCGGGACATTTCGCATATTTCAATCATGCTGTCGGGAGTTTTTTCGAAAGAGGCGGCGGCAAGCTTACGCGCCATTAATCCAGTTTCTCTCAGCAAGCAAGTGATTCTTTCTTCTTCATGCTATTGTGCAACGTGGCAAACTCTGATACTGAACTAAGTCCGATTCTTGGTAAAGAAAACGTTCAGGATAACGAACTTAGCTAATGTGTATTTTTGCATTTATCTTACTCTAGTTCTCGTAATAAGCCCGCTTTAATTTCTACCTGAATGGAGAAATCATTCCAAAGATGCCAATAGGACACCTAGATAAACAACAACTCCAAGTGACAACGAGTTTTAATATGTATTGCCAATGGGAAAAGATGCAATCGAACATCTGAAATCGGTGCATCTTGGAACAATAAAGTATAAACTATCATATCAACTGATACTTGTGGGTGAACATTAACGTCAATGGCTTACGGTTTCTTCAAAGTTAAGACAAAGGCAGTTTTAATTTACCACAATGTCAAAAAAAAAGAAAGAAATGAAGTGTATTGGAGAAAGAACTTAAAAAGTGGTCACCGGAAGAAACCGGAAGAAAATTGTCATCTGGGATGAATCCAAATTCGATGTTGTGAGTCCTGACGTGAGTAATGAAGTTATCCAAAATAAAGGAGAGGAATTTAACCAGGCTATTTAAGAAGCACAAAGTTTCAGCCAAAGTTATAGCATGGGGTGATATGTCTAGTGAAGAAGTAGGGAAGCTTCTTCTTGTCAATGGGATCTTGACCAGCAACAAGAGCACATCGATGCTGAATGAAGTTCTTATGAAGCTAGTGCATACAAGAGAATTTGATATTTCAGCAGGATGGCGCCAGTTGCTACACAGCTAAATCCAGCAAGAAATGTTTTGAAGTTTGATGTGCCCCAAACTCTCCCGACATGTCTACAATTGAGAATATTTGGAGGAAGAATTCAATTGTTGATTCAAGAAGAGTGGGATGTCATTTCAAAAGAAACGTGAAGCCAGTTAGTTCAAATATGCATGACTGAATCAAGCACTCTTGAAAGCAAAAGACGATGCTACAAAATATTAAAACAAGATTTCAAGTTAAAATGCGATATTTATGTTCAAGCTACGTTTACTGTCTTAGGGAATTCCACGTAATGTATGTTCTCATTTAAAACTTGCACTTGGTCTAATTTTTTTGCAACCTGTTGAAGATGGTCTTATTTTATGCTGTGTACCTTTTCTTATGATGTGTTATAACTTCACTAATAAATTTCTAATTATGGAAAAAAAAGTATTAATTCCTTTATTTTTGATTACTACTTTTCTTATATATCTTGTGTAGTACTGTTTCCAAATTAAGCGTGTATATATGACAAACAATTATATTATGAATCTACAGTATGTGTAAACAGAGTGGTCCAATTTTTCTGCAGAAGGCTTGTATATGTATGCAATCATAGGTGGGTCATTCCACGTCAATTCAAGCAGAAATTTTACAGTTTTGGCATTGACCTCTCGGATTTTAATGGAATTTGGTATATACAATTGCCCTAGAGAATTGGTAATGAATGCCAAATATTATTAATTTTTTTTCATTTTTACGGAAGTTACGGACATTTAAAATTTTCGAAATTTGAGTGGGGGGCCTTATTTATGAAGTACTCTAACTTCGGTTGTATTTACTTAGAAAGATGTGATTGGTGGCATATGAAAGCTCTTTAACTGTAGATTCTATAGGAAATTTTTAAAATTATATTACGCATGCGCAAATATTTGATTTTAATAAAAATATTTTATTTATGCAAATTTCTCAAAAGGTGGGTATTTTTTTTTCGTTAAAAATTATTAATATCTTACACATACTTTCAAAAAAGAATACAAAAAATTCAGAACTGTGTTTTGCTCCGTTTTGAAGATATTAATTTTTAAAGCTTGAGCTCCAAGCAGCGGGAGTCAGGTAGTAGGGACTTGACAACTCGTACAGGGGAGAAGAAGCATGCAACCTTGGGACCATTCATTTATTTACGTTTTATTATATATATATATATAAATAGTATTATTAACTACAATTACACGAAAAAATAAAATCAATATAGCATTACAATAATAATTATATCAATTGGAAAAATGTTTATTAGAACTTCAGATTTTTTTTCCAGAAGTCAGAAAAGTATTGAGCACCTGTTAAATAAGAAGATAATTTAGTAAGAAAATATAAATTTGTATTATGATGTCGAATTGTTAGTAATAAAGAAAGTATATTTACTTTATACTTCATCAGAGTCAGTCACTTCTGAGTTACCCTGAAGGACGAGATGAATTGCAGAGGCAGCTGAAGTTGATATAGGCTTCATTATACAGGGTGATTCAAAAATTAGTGTGCAGTAATGCATGAAAATGTGTACTGCACCCACATCAATGCACTTTCTGCAGGACGTCTTTGCTGATCGAATCATTTAGCGTGGCATCTGGCCTGCACGCTCGCCGGACCACACATCTCTCGATTTCTTCCTTTGCAGTGCCTTGAAAGGTAAAATGTATGCAAACAAACCGCACACTTTGCCTGAGCTGAAGGAGGAAATCACAACTGAAGTTCAGCAAATCTCATCAGCCATATTGAGCAGTGTTTCACAACGTGCAACTGCTCTTTTATCTCGTCGTCAGGGTGGTTTTTCTTCTTTGGGAAGTGGTGAAAGTCGCAAAGTGGAAGATCTTTTATCTTTGAATTGCAGTTTTTCATCTTTGAACTGTAGACGCTGCAGCACCTCTAGTGTGTGACGATTGTTTGCGGGCGAGCGTTATCGTGCTGCAGAAGATGGTCCAAAGCTGCCATTCAATGCTGGTGTCAACAACAACCCCGGAATTCCTCTCCGACGGGTTCACCCGAGTGGTCACACGTTGATGCAGTACGTGGAAAGGGATGGTGATAATGTCGAAAAGTGAATAAGTGCATTACATAGAGGACAAATGTCAGTATCAGATACAAAAAGAATTTTGAAAATAGGTTAACAAATATAAAAGTTACAGCCAGGGAGGCATTACTTTTTGATTAACCCTCGTATCTTCTCTACATTTATTGAGTTTTCTTTTAAAACTTAATGAGTTCACATTGCAAGGAATAAAAAACAGCTGTAGAATGTTTAAGACAATCGTATATTACCACAAAATATATATTTCTTAGAATGCCTTGTCCATCTGAAGAACTGTAACATACAAACGGATGGGACTCGAGCTTTAAAAATTAATATCTTCAAAACGGGGCAAAACACAGTTTTGAATTTTTTGTATTGTTTTTATGAAAGTATGTGTAAGATATTAATAATTTTTAACGAAAAAATACCTACCTTTTGAGAAATTTGCATAAATAAAATATTTTTATTAAATTCAAATATTTGCGCATGCGTAATATAATTTTAAAAATCTCCTTTAGAATCTACAGATAAATAGCTTTCATATATCACCAATCACATGTTTCTAAGTAAAATACAACCGAAGTTAGAGTACTTCATAGATAAGGCCCCCACTCAAATTTCGAAAATTTTAAATGTCCGAAGTTTCCGAGTTACACAGTCAAAATTGTGACAAGTGCTAGTTAGTACTCACAAGTGAACACGTACGTATTATGATGTTGAATGAGTAACTTGGAAACTTCTTGTTAGAATTAGATCAAATTTTAAAAGTATACACAGTCTTATGTACTCTGTTATTCCTCCAAATTTCATTAATCTAGGCTTTACAGAATCTGAGTTATTATAACTTGTTGATCTTGGTGGCGGCATTTTTATTTCTGTTCATATCTCAGTTATCGTTCATATTTGAATCCATGTTCATAGGACGTTTTGTGTTTATCTTAACATCTATAATACCCCCTTTAAGTATTTTACATTCGATTTAAATCACCCTGTATACCAAATTTCATTAAAATCCGAGAGGTCAGTGCCAATGCCTGCCTGATTGACCCACGTACATAAAGCGATAAAAAGCATGTTATCTTTACTGAGAAGTGATAATACGGATAAAACGAAATAAACCAAAGATATCAGAAAAACATTTAAAAAAGAAAATAAATTTGAGAGTTGCTCACTGAAACTAGCCGAGGAAGAAATCACCGCGCACAAGACTTAGTGAGTATTTGTTTTCCATAAGCGGATCACTTGATAATTTGTTTTCGTTCAGATGGACGCATCTACTTCGAATTTTTTTAGAGATTCAAATCGGATTTTACTCGAATTCTTAGGTCGAGGTTCAAGCGGTTCGAGCATCAAACCATTCAAATTCCGAGGATTCTCTGTATTTAAGTGAGAAATACTGTATAAATGGAGTAAAATTATTTGGAGTACCTTTCTTTTCAGTCTTCATTTATGCAGTTTATTTTATACTCAGACAAATGGATCACCACTTCATTTAACATCAATAACAATTTTAACGTCTCTTTCATCAGTAATTTTTATTATTGGAATAAAATACGAACAAATGGTTTAAAATGATTTCAGAAAATATTCTTGTATTTCTCAATAGGATGTATTCGAAAGGAGTACTCGCTCACGTTTGTTTCTTGAATGTCTTTGAGTAATTTTTTTCTCGTAAGATATAAAGGAAATCTCGAGATTAAAGAGTATATAAAATAAAATTGTGCCTCGCTATTTACTAATAATAACAAATGGTACAAAAAAGTTACCCTACTCGGAGTATTTTGTAGCTTTATCTAAGCATCAGAATTACACCAAATTTGGATTGTATTGATTAAGATATCGAGAAAAGATTTTGCTACATAATAGAAAAATCGCCGATAGATGGCGCTGCGTACGACAAATGTTGCTAAAACATGACTTAACATTGGTTAAGTCACTTATAAAAATAAATGGACAATTCAACCTCACAAGACGGATAAATATTGACAGCAAGAAGAAAACAACGACAAATTACTTTTTTCCAGCGAAATGAACGCAATTTGTGCGATGTGCAACATGACCTTTCTCCACCTTGTGGGGAAAAAACCTGCCTGAGGTAAACTTCTTTCTTGCTGTATTTTGGAATGACAAGCGTGGCCAACATCTCGTGATATCACTGGAGATATTGCGTTGCTTTAAACAGATCTGTTTATTTTTACCGTATAATTCATCTTCAAAAGGAATTTTAAGAATATCTGGGGCTTTCATAAAAATTGCAGTTAAAACCAAAAAATAATAGTTATTAAATAAAAATAAAAAAATAAATAATAATTGACAAAAAACCAAACAAATTTACAATTCTTAATGAAAAATAGGAAAGAAAATGCCACAGCATGGAGTCGAAATAAGAACCTTCAGCTCATTCCGCTGACACGCTAAACAATTGCGCCACTGCGGACATTAAAGAATTTAGCTATTTACATGTCGTTCGGGCTTGGTTAGAGCAGTTACCTAAAATATGATGTATAGCTAGAATTAAATCCCTCATTAACCATGCTAAAGTAATTCTTTTACAGTTCTATCCAAATAATAAAGGGACTCATCTCCCCACAGAATGTTCCAAGGCAGGTATTCGTCAACTTTCATTCTTCCCAAAAACATAAAGTTGGTCATTTCTCTGTTGAATCTTCTTGTTGAAGAGTCTGCTGTTGGCTGATCATGTATGGATAAAATTTTATAACCTTTCTCAGGTCTTTCCATATTGCTCGTGAAATGCGACATATCCAATTGTCTTAGCACTCCTCGTGCCCTCGTAATCCAGCAACTTCCAGTGATCTGTTGAAGACGGCAGTAGCAACTTCTTCAGTTTATCATATCAAACACATTGATCGTGCACCCTCTCCTAGGTCTAGTTTCCAATGATCCTCAAACTGTGAATCATCTCATTTGGTTGCATATCGTGATCCATTAACGATTTTTTTGGAATTTTTTTTTGAAGTTCGTTAAAAAAATCGGATTAAAAAAGAAGATTAATTGCTATTACTATCAATTTCGTCATTCATGATATGATAATAAAAATAGGTAATGCCTAAAAACACTTAAAAAAGAATGTTAATCAGTATCAACTTCATCATATTCTTCAATGAAAACAATAATATGAGCTTGCTTTTTTTTTTGCGCTTATCAACATCTAAGTCATTTTGCGCTCTTTCACATCACTAATATCTTAATACAGCCCTGAGACAATTCTACGGCGACAATTTATCTTTGTCTTGGGATGAACATGTAATTCGAACCCACGACTCGACGGATTCGAGATTTTGGAAAACCTACGCTTCAGCGCTCTCAGTCACCGAGCCGGAGAACTTTTTTTCTTCTTCTTGTAAAAACATTTCCTTCGTGTCTTAACTAGTAGTATTCTGCGATGTTAAGAAACCATCGATTTTGTAAAACATCGATACATTAGACAAACCCCATCGATGTACATTCGATGTTTTCAATAAAAATTTAAAAAATCAAAACAAAACAATTTTTGACAAATTACTTTTATTTCTGAAGTTTACAGAACTCATCATAAGACAATGAATTCAAGATTAACAAATTTTCCAGATAATCAGGATTTAAATTTAACCGTTTCTTCCCAATTGTATGCCCAGCATTTGAAAAGAGACGTTCCGAAGGAACTGAGGTGGCGGGTATACATAAATATTTCAATGCAATTTCATAGATGTTAAAACTATACTTTTCTAAAGCTTTCCATGTTTCAGAATTTTTAAGCGAAAAAAAAAATGTTCGCTTTCAGTAACATTCAACTGTCTTGCTAACGGTTGCTATTAGTTAGTGGCTGATAACCAAAAAGAATTATTGATGGTTGATACGACGTAAAATGCCCCTCGACTCGAATGTACTTGACAAGTTGGTCGCGACCTTGTACCAACGCAGGTGTCCGACCTGTTTGATTAATGAATCTGCTTTAAAGGAGGTTGCCTTACGTATTGGCATCGAAGCCCCTCCTGCTCCAGGTACGACATGGGCGACCACGGTGGAAGACCATTTCGAAGGAAGCGACTAGCTCATTGCGGTGCTTTGGATTAACATGAAGCTTCTCCCAGTGCTTGTTTCGGTGAGAAAAAATGATCACCGAGCACATTGTCAAAAGATGAGATTGTTGAAGTGTGATGTCGATGAATAAATCCACGAGGCCAACGAGAGAGCAAGGTCTGGAAGCGAAAAAGTCACCTGACCGTGCTAGTAACAATCCAAATTTCATTGTTTCCAACAAACGGAAAAACACTGATTGTTAACATCCAAGATGGGGACAATTAAGGTTGGATTGTTGCTAGCACCAATGACGTATATTAAAGACTAGAAGCGAACCCACGCGATTGTATAATCGGGAAATAACCCATTGTTAAATTTTTTCTTTGTTGTGACAACGTCCACCGTTGCTGATTTTATATAAATGATAGACTCCGAATCCTATTGTTAAGAGCGGCAAAAAGTGAAGCAAATTGAGCCATGACAGTTCTGGGCAGGAGTGAGCCGTGGAGTAATTAGCTGTCTGGCTGCTTTGTTTTTGAAGATTTTGGGCCTGAGGAATAATTAATTCAAAACCATTCCTCAAAGTTAAACTGCGTACAACTGTACAAACAAACAAAACAAAAGGATCAGGAATCATTTTCCTCAAAAATAAATCAAAAATACGTAACTAAAATGAAAATACCTAACTGAAAGACGATCGAAACGAAATTGAAATTGAAACCATGATCGAAAAATTGTTTATAAAATATAATAAAATACTTCAAATACAAAGTAAACGAAAAGATAAACTTATCACTCCGTGATCGGCGTGTGAAAGAATTATTAATCAGCTACTCTCATGTTTAGCCATGTGTTTTGCATCATCTTCACTCACTTTCGGCCATGACAGTTCTGGGCATGGAGCTTCCCAATTTGCTTCAAGTAACAACAATTGCTTCGGTGTCTATCTTTATTATACGTCATTGGCTAGCACCCGTAGCCTACGAAAAAGACAGGCCGGTGCACTTAAAAGTCACATGACTAAAGTAGATCGAGCAATAATCCCACCTTTATTGTTTCTAGCTTGCATTTCAACAATCAGTGTTTTTTCGTTTGTTGGAAACAATGAAGATTGGATTGTTGCTCGATCTATCTTGGTCATGTGACTTTTCAGTGCCTCGGCCTGTCTTTCTAGTTCGCTTTGCTAGCACCCTGATGGTCAGGTGACTTTTCCGCTTTCGCGCCTTGTTCTCTCGTTGGCCACGGTAAATCCGCGACTAGGGAATTGACGATGGCAACAATGGGCGACCGAGGACAAAAATGTAGAAGTTCGTGTAAAAATTCGGAGTGATGATGATATTGAAGAGATATCGGCTAGAAAAAATAGAGAATTTTAGTGAGGCTTCGAATGAGTTTTTAATGGCCGACGGATATGTTTTTAGTGTCGGAGGTTATTAATCGTAATCAAAAATTATATGACGGAAACTAAAGATGTGAAGAGAACTCTCCTGATGAATCGCAAATCAACGCGTCTAACATTGGTTTAGGATCTGAGAATTTGATAACCAATTAAAGCAAAATATTTTTGTAAAAACTTCCAGACCGAAAGTTCGACTCTGCTGATTTTGTTGACGAATGCGAACGATTGACTTCGGTGCAAACTACCATTACCAGATGGATATAACTCCGTCAAAGAGTTTGATTTCGATATTGTATAACATGTGGTTGTCCAGATTTGAAATATCTTTTCAAATCTGGTCGCAAACCACCTGAATTTGTATTGTCAATATTTAAATAAAATTCCAACATTTCTTGAAGCCCATATATCCGTGTTGTTGACACTACTTTTGGTGTAACTGGATTCGGTATAATTAACTTCGAAAGAAGCTGAAACAAATTTCTTCAACTCACTGTTGACAAACTTTAAAGCAGCAGAACAAGCAGATCTACTTCTGAAATCTGCCTTCTCAATTCTAGGGCCAAGAACGCGTTTTTTTCCCAATACGGCCATTGCCATTTGCTGTTTGCTAAATTTGCACACTATACGGCGCAACGCCAGGAACACCGATGTTTTTTCCGATGTTTCGATGGTTCGAAACATTGAAACATCAATTCATCACCACACAAAATCATTGATGTTTCGATGTAACATCGATTCATCGCAGGACACTATTAAGTAGTATACAGTCCAAATTTGATGCTATAATTTCAATATACTGCTACAGAGTACTCCGACTATAATAAAATTTATGACGTGATGGAGATTTCAAGTAACAATATTAAAAACAACATTGATAAGAAATACACATATTCTGTATTCTTCTAAAATGAATTTTAATTTTCTATCAGTTCTTTCTGTACGCTCATTTAGTTTAGTGTAACAAAGAATATGAACCTCTAATAATATGTGGATAACTAATATGGACTTCTTTTGAATTTAATATTTTGTTTTCAAAAAATACAAACTGGTACATTTTTCTTCCAACTTTTTTGTGTTTCTTTCATCTTTTTTTAAAATATCTAAAATTTTTACCAAACATAAGTCAATATTAAAATATTAAATCCAGTAAAATAATTATGTTAGTAAAGAAAAATTTTCATTTTTTCCTATGTCAATTTATAGTGATCCCTAGGATAGTTCCTTTTTCCTTCGGCAGCACCATCTTCGAAGGCTCTACAATCAGACTCACTTGTGTTGCTGATCAAGGAGATTTACCATTAAGCTTTAAATGGATTAAGGATGACGCCTCTGTGTCCGATATAAGCGGAATCTCTGCACGAACAATAGACGAATATTCTAACCTATTGACGATTGAAAATGCTAATAAAGCCCATTCAGGAAATTACACTTGCTCAGCAAAAAATGCAGCTGGAAACTCAAGCTACACTTCCACTTTAATTGTTTATGGTAATAATTTTCATCATGTTTCCTTTATTTGCAGTTCCACCTAAAATTGTACCATTCACTTTCCAAGACGAACATTTGCTGGAAGGGAATTTAGTTCGCGTTTCTTGTGTTGTCAGCCGAGGAGATTTACCCTTGAAAATTTCTTGGCTCAAAGACAATAAATCAATTCCAAAGCAGAGGAGCATTTCCACGAGAGATTTTGATGAATACTCTAGTGTTCTATCTATTGATCCTGTTTCAAGAAACCATTCGGGAAACTACTCTTGTACTTAGTGTTAATGGTAAATGCACTTTTTATAGTCCTTCTAAAAATACGTTTATTCTCCATTGTATTAACAAAACGGCGTCTTTTCTCTATGACACTTTTACATTTTGTAAGAGTTTTTTGTTTATTCTGAATCGAAAAGTATATATGAAAATATAAAATACTCTAATAAAGAGGGCAAAGAGAAAAATAGAAAATTTTTACATGTTGACATGGCAATCGCTTTGAGTAAGTACTATAGAGTTCAAAAATGTCTGGGATTATAAAGTGCGGGCCCTATCAAGAAAGCTTACTCAAAAGACATTCGTTCCTGAATGAAAGGATAGAAAATATTTGCAAATAAGTCTTATTGGAATGAATGGGAAGATGCACAAGGAATTCTCGTTCTCTTGGAACATCCTTTCACTGAATCTACAGACGTTGATTTAACTATCTCGGTAGTTTAATAATCAAAACATATGTGTTCTGTGAGTTATATCAAGTCATGAGACCTAGCCTATACTAGTATAGCATTTCAAAGGCTTCTTTGCGGTGTATTTGATGTTTTGTAAAGCAACAGATTCTTGACTCAATTCCTATGAATCCATTTCTTCAGAATGTCTTTATTTAAACAAGAATCTACTTAAAAGAACTTCAGTTAAATGCCTAAAGAACAAGTAAAGGAAAACATAATAAAGAAACACCTAAACTCTAAGAGTTATTATGAAATTCATTATGAAAGACATATTATAATTATTTTTGAAAGTAAATATCAATTTATATTTTGACATGTCCGTCAGTCTGTGATGAATGGAAAATTCGCATTTTTCATTGGTGGAAATAGTTTGATCTTTGACGTCTCATTGGCTCATCCGTGCTGAACTTTATCCAAGACGAATTGTCATTGGTCAAAATTAAAATGAATTTCCAGAACATCGAAAGACACCGATTTAGACGACGGAAGCCACATAATCCTGGCGAGTATAATGAGGGGTCATTTGGTCAATGTATCACAAGTAGAACGGGATTTGTGGCCTACTCCTTGGATATAATGTTTTACTATGATGTTTCCAGATATTTCCAGATGTTTCCAGAGTGACATGTGATTGGTTGAAAAAAAATTCTGCTGAAACTTACTTAGCGGACAAACAAGACATAGCTATTTGCACTAAAAAGTTGAGAAGAGTATTTTTGTGAAAGCCAGAATTCCATCGCTTGATCACTTTTGGCAGTTTTACTGGTGATAATTAATAATCAGTAAAATCTCTAATAGAGTGAAATTTTTGCTGGGAAAATGGCCCCAAGGAAGAGAAAGATAATTCAATTGAAGAAATTGAAGAAACTTTTAAAACTGCCAAAGATTACGAGTCCCGAGATGCGTGGCGGCTATGTCTACCCAACCGATATCAAGCTATACGGAGCTTTAATATAGCTCATCAAGAGTCCAAGGACGACGAAGAAAACCCGAAAGTTGCTCTCAAGCGCGATAATGACCGTCAACGCCACAATGCTGCACAAGCCGCGTATCGACAACGAATGACGGAAGATGTTCAAGAATCGAAGCGAAGAGCTGATGCAGAAGCTCATACATTTCGACGAAGTCAAATGACCGAAGACGAACGCAACTTCAGTAAAATCGTCAATGCTATGCAGCAATCAACTCGACGAAGTCAAATGACCGATGAAGAACGAATCAGAGCACGCCAGACAAACACAAGACAACGCCAACGTACTTGAACAAACACAAATGGCGCCGAACTTTGCGCAATCTCAACTATCGAAGACTTTGATCCACAAGTCGATGTAAACTCGATTGGTTCGATGACGAATGTGTGTCAATTTTGTTGTTGCACTTCATTGGGAAAGTGAAACTGCAAACATGTGCTGCCTCAATGTAAAAGTCGTGCTTGCTCTATTTACTCCAATGCCCAAGCCGGAAGATTACTCCAAGAGTTTTTGCCTTGGATGTCGGAAGATTACCAACACCAATTCAAGAGCACGGAGGAAGACCGAAGAGTGATTTATCACACACTCAAGGCTCTTGACAAGTATCTCCTTGCCTGGAAGCACTGTATGGAAGCACTGTGGACAATTTCCCTGGACTCCCTCAGCTTCGCGATTTTCAAGATCTGTGGTCCGATCTCTCTCTCTTTGATCGAAACGGAAACCAATTACAATTCGACACTGCTTGAAGAAATTGTCCAACAAACACCCAAGCTGAATGAAGATCAAAGAGAAGTCTATGGCGCTATTATGGAAGCCGTGACGATTCCAAACTCTTCAAAACGAGTGTTTTTCCTTGATGGTCCTGGTGGCACTGGAAAATCGTTCGTTTTACACTTATCTTGGCCTCGGTTCGGTCGGAGCGGAAGATTGCACTTGCTGTGGCTACAAGTGGAATTGCAAGCCTGCAACTCATGGGTGGTCGGAGAGCACATTCAACTTTCAAGCTTGGTTTGAATCTCAATTCGTCGTCCACTTGCAGCATACCAGCCCAATCGCAACGTGCCGAATTGCTTCGAAAGACGTCATTGATCGTTTGGGATGAAGCACCAATAATGTGCGAATTCGGCTTTGAAGCACTCGACCGAACATTCCAAGATCTTATGGGCAACAGTGAAGTATTTGGCGGGAAGATCGTCGTTCTTGCTGGGGATTTTCGGCAAATTCTACCGGCGGTTTCAAAAGCAACTGCCGCCCAAATTGTTGACGTCTGCATCAAGCGATCTCATCTTTGGAATCATTTCGAAACTCTCCGACGTTGCACCAATATGCGGGTGAAAACGGCTCAAGACGCAACAGCAGCGACGGAAATCGAAGAATTTGCTAATTTCCTTTTGCGAGTTGGAGAAGGACGAACCATCGATTGTCAACAATGTGGCATTAGATTTGCCAAGATTCCAAGGACATGTTTGTTCCTCGGAGCGAAAACTTCAATGGATTGCCATCATTGGTCGACCAAATCTATGGCAACATCGAAGAGCATTTCATGGAAGAAACCTATTTTTCGGGCAAGGTCATGTTGAGGCCACTCAACGTTGATGTCCATGGAATCAACGATCAAATTGTGGATGCTCTACCTGGCGAAGCACACCAATATCTGTCGATCGATTCCGTTGAAGACCAAGAAGGATTGGACCGTTCCCTCTTACCCAGTCGAGTTTTTAAACACTTTGACCATTTCTGGAATGCCACCTCATAAGCTTCGTCTCAAGGTTGGGGTCCCTGTTATGCTGCTCCGAAACATCAATGGCGACGAGGGCCTTTGCAATGGAACAAGATTGCAAATTCGACAACTCAAGCGCAACTGTTTGTTGGCATCGATCCTTACGGGAGGCCACAAAGGAAAAATTGTTGCAATTCAACGCATTCCGTTGGTTACAAGTGAAAATGACCTGCCGTTCCAATTGCGTCGGACGTTAGTTTTCAGTTCAGCTTTCGTTTGCGATGACAGTCAACAAAGCTCAAGGCCAAACAGTACACTATTTGGGACTCTTTTTGCCCCACCCCATGTTTGCTCATGGCCAATTGTATGTTACATTGTCTCGAGCCACCTCACAAGAAAGAATCAAGATTTTGACGACGTACAAAGTTCACGAAGACGACGAGAACGTGCGCTTGGAGAATGTTGCCTATCCCGGAATATCTGCTTAGGCTGTAGGCCATCAAGCCATGCATGTGCGATTCATATACTTTCATTTTTGCATTTAGCTTTGAGTTATAAAGACTTGCATAATAAAACGATATGATTTCAAATGTTCTTTTCTTGCAATGAGTTAATTAGTGTGAGCCCAATATTATAATTAGACTTTACAATCGAATCTTGAATTGCCAATACACCAGCCATTTTAGTGCTTAAATAAAGTAAACTTCTCATTCTTCCACACTGAATAAACTTTGCCTTGCTGCCCGGCCTTGGACGGGCACAACGAGCTTGTTTAATGTAAAGTGTATGAATAAGGAAAAATGAAACAAACTGAAAGGGGTATCCAGAATAATATTGAAAAAAAGAAACACCAATAGCAGATGTACGGTCTTAACGAAGACGCTAACTATATAAATGATGATTGGTTGGTTTGGTTTGTTTGGTATTAACGTCCTTTTCAACTGCTATGCTTATTTCAGGACGGCGTTATAGGGGCCGCAAATTTTGCCTCGCAAGGGTTCTTTAACGTGCAGCCGGCAAACGACTACACGGGACCAACGGCTTTACTTCCCTTCCGAAGGAAGTGCGTGATCTCAGGATTTCCCCCTGAAAAATCCTCGTCGTCCTCGGCCGGGATCGAACCCGCGTACTCGGGCATCAGAGGCGATCACGCAACCGCTGAGCCACCGAGGCCGATATATAAATGATGACATATTACGCTCGGGTTATTTTTACGAATACAAATCAAGCATAATTGCACTTGATTCTCTACACAAATTCTCTAATCCGTTTTAAAAGAGGTCTTTGTGTAGCCAGGTTTTAGAAGATTTTCAATTATCGATTTAAAAAAGCTCATATTAAACATTTTTGTCTGAATTCTACAGGATAAGGATACATCAAAATGTAAAATATCAGAAAAGACATAATCGTCAATACTGAGGGAAAACACACCGCAGAGGCATAATGTTCATTAATGACAATACCAATGAAAAGTGGGAGACGTAGCTTGATGATGTAAATTAATCCAGTAATGCAAATTTCAGCGATATGCTCGAAAGCAGTGACAGAAAAAAAATAACAAAAAAGAAACAATGGCTCCTTTACTGATAGATGATTAAAAATGATAAAGTTTATAATTATTGCACACTTCTCGAATAAATCCATCTTATGTGCAAGAAGTACAATGCAAGAAGTACAATCATCTTATGTGCAGCATAAGGTAGAATACATATATGGAAAACTTCATAGTCTTAATGCTTGATTCTTTATATTAAGAGATCTGACGATTCTATTATGTAGTTAATAACTTACTGAAGCAACAAAACCAAACATGCTTGAGGATATAAATTTATTAATACGATATAAACCTTTCGATTGATGAGTTTTTCTAAACACATATGTAAAAAAGTGAATTTAAAATGTTTACCGAAAGTTTTAAAATGTATTAATATAATTTATATCCTCAGGCATTTTGGTCTTGTTACGATTTAAAAAATAATCTTGATATTTTATTTCTTAAATTTCATTAAAAATTTTTTACTCAACGTTTGTTTCTATAATAATAGTCTGCGAAGCGTTTGTATTAAAAAGTATTCGTTTTTGATCCCGTTAGTTCGTCCTCGATGGAAAGAAGAACCTGATGACACGGAAACTGGAATAAACGAAGACGTTTTTCTTCATTGTCAAGCAGAAGGATTCCCGCAACCTTTAATTTCTTGGGAAAAGATTTTTGGTATGTGCTCAATTTTAAAATGATCATTTACAATGCTGATTGTGAAAATTGTAGCACCACGAAGGCCAGTTTGGATCAATTTGCAAATTAGAAGATGAATAAAATAGGGTGAAACATGCAAATTTCAGGCCTCATATAAATGTGGGTGGGAAGTAGCGCTTTCTTAATGTTTCCGTATGAGTTACAAATGGAAAGTTCAAATGAGTTGATTAAACCACTGAATGATCTGAATTCAGAAGTATAAAATGTATAAAATTCCACTGCCTGATGATGCTCCATCGCGCTATGTACACTTCCACAAGTTTTAATAAAGAGGCAGGATTATTGGGTCGATCGAAGCACATTTTCCTTCCACTGAGACGAACTGCAAACATTTAAGTAGATACTTTGGCATCCACGGAGGTGTGATATTCTGGATGTAAAATATTATTCGACGGCGTCGCTTTCAGATAAAAAATATTTGTCTATTATCTTTTGCACTCATTGTTGCGAATTCCTTTGACTCCGGTCGATAGATAACGTAGGAAGGAAGAGTGCCTACGCCATTACCAACAGTGTTTGCTCTTTCCTCCTTACCAATGATTCACCATTCGACATTGTACGAAGATAGCTTAAAACTAAGGCATCACTTTGCAGCGTCAGACTGTGGTCATGGTGTGGATGCAATTTTATTCATTTCACGATCTTGCAACATCGATCATAGGACGACGATCAAGTGGAACTTCGCGCAAATGGCAATCCCCATTAATTATTATTTTCTTTATTAGCTTGCATACCACATATTTTTATATAAGGACGGCAAAAAACCATTAATAATAAATAACAATGAACTGTAAACCTGAAATCGAGGATTGCGATTTCGCGTGCCTGTTCAGATCGGCTAGTCATACATCACACATGGTTCCAGATGTCAACTTTTAGCAAGAAAATGGGCGTTCGCATATGGCCGGACGACTACTGGTGTCAGTAGCTCCATCGTTCATCATTGAGAAGCATAGAAGAAGCCTGGCAGGACATTGCTCAAAAACAAATTCGGAGCCTCTTTCGTTCTATTTCTGTCCTTGAGGATTCATAGACACTGATCTTTGTCTAAAAATATCTGTACAGCAATGCAAATAAAACCATCTCTTTTTGATACTAATTTCATTTGAACAGTTTACGTCTTTTTAATGCTGCAATTTTTAACAGCGTTATTTTAATTGCATGTATATCTTTCTTGAAATATGTTAACCATGAAATATAAGCATTTAAAACGTTATACTTTAATTTTCGTTATATTTAACAGTTTTTTTTCCTCACTGTCTTTTTATTCAAAACTAGAAGCGAACCCTCCCGAGGGGAGATCAAAAAGTAAGTTGCACTAACTCGCCGCAGGAGCGCGCTGTGTGTCGCAATCTTGGGCAAAGCGGAGAAAGGGACATTACCTGCGCAGACGTCGGATAGGACGGTTGCTATGTTTCCCGTCGTGTTTTGTGTGACTAGCGGGCTAAAAGCAATGGCGCGTCAACTGGATGTCCACTCCAAACTTGAAGTGCGAGCAGCAATCCGACTTCTATGGGCCAAACGGGTGAATTGCACGAACATTCATCGTGAAATCACTACTGTATCTGGAAATTGAGCGCCGGTGTCATTTTGTTGCACGATTCAAGGCCCTCACAAGGCCCGCCAAACGTTCGAACTGGTGCAGCGATTCAAGTGGGAGATTTGGCAACATCCTCCATACAGTCCCGACTTAGCGCCATGCGACTTTCATCTTTTCGGTAAGCTCAAAACGGAACTCGGTGGACAACGATTTCGAAACGATGAGGAGGTGAAAGCGGCTGTCACCGTGTGGTTACAAAACGCTGGAGGAGATTTCTATGCATCCGGAATCGAAAAGTTGGTTGATCGTTCGGATAAATGTTTAGGGTCTCTTGGGGACTATGTGGAAAAGTGAACCTACATTGTATGCTGCTATAGCCGTGTTGCTTTTGTATAGGTGGTGTAATAAATGGCCATACCGTGGAAGTGTACTTACTTTTTGATCTCCCCTCGTATAATCGGGAAATCACCATTGTTAGATTTTTGACACACATCGCTCTCCATACTTTTGTGACAAAGTCCACCGTCGCTGATTTTATATACAGGGTGTAAATTATCTCCTTCAAAAAAACTACGCTACAAAGTAGACGAAATTCAGGCGATTAAAGTGATTAAGACACTAGGGGTCGCCCAAATTTGGCTCGTGCTACACAGCGCCACGCCATTCAGCTTAGTTTGAGGTTCAATTTACGGCGTGGCTTGCGATTTGTGACCCCAAGTGTCTTATATCACTTTAATCGCCTGAATTTCGTCTACATCGTAGTGTAGTTTTTTGAAGGAGATAATTTACACCCTATATATGATATTTAAATTTTTCTTAACATTAAATGATTAAAGTAATATACTGTACGTTTACTACGCTATAGGACAATAAATTCACGGATGTATATTTCAACACTCTTCTATCATCGTCAGATGAACGAATCTATGAAGATCTCACACGCTTTCTACAAAAACATCTATAGACCGCTATCCTTCAAAATACCGAAATATTGACGAAATTAGTGAAATCGAAAGTGGGGGTACTGCCAACTTCCGTTTTCGGGCTTTTGGCTACTGTTTATACAGTAATGTTATTGGTCGATTCGCGACAGAAGCGAATATTTCGCGAAAAGATCGACAGTTGCATTAAAAACTACAGCCGGAAGTAAACTATACCTAGACCGGATGATTATACGAGGGCATATTGAAAAGTAATACCTCGATGGCTGTAACTTTATTTTTTAATCGAATTTCAAAATTATTTTTGTATCTGATACTTACATTTGTCCTCTGTGTAATGCACTATTCACTTTTCGACATAGTCCCCATCCCTTTCCACGCATTGCGCCAACGCGTGACTAGTCGGGTGAACCCGTCGGAGAGGAATTCCGGGGTTGTTGTCGACACCAGGACCGAAAGGCAGGTTTCACCTCGTCGTCAGAATGCAACTCATGCCCCATAAGGTGCTCTTTCCTCTTTGGGAAGTGGTGAAAGTCGCAAGGCGCAAAGTCTTTCATTTTTGAACTGCAGTTTTTCATCTTTGAACTGTAGGCGCTGCAACCCCCTCTGATGTGTGGCGATCGTGTGCGGACGGGCATTATCGTGCTGCAGAAGAGGATCCAAAGCTGCCATTCAATCCTCGTGTCGACGACAACCCCGGAATTTCTCTCCGACGGGTTCACCCGACTAGCCACGCGTTGGCGCAATGCGTGGAAAGGGGTGGGGACTATGTCGAAAAAGTGAATAGTGCATTACATAGAGGACAAATGTAAGTATCAGATACAAAAAGAATTTTGAAAATCGGTTAACAAATAAAAAAGTTACAGCCGTGGAGGCATTACTTTTCAATATGCCCTCGTATTTTGAACAAGATGAATACAAGAAGATTAACACGCAAACAGCGTTTAAAGGGATATTATATCTTCAACTCCATAAGTGATTGGCTCTCATAGGCGTAGGCCCAGCGCTAGGCTGCCAGAGTGCAAAATGTACTTTTGTACCCTTGTCATAACACGCTTGTGATATTAACAGACACTTTGGCGCTCCTGTATAAAAGGTAGATCCGGACAGTCACTTGCGCCGGCCTTGAATAGGCGTACCTTTCTACATTTGCAATCTATGACTACCACTGTCCATGTTACTTAGTCTTTTATCAAACTAATTTCTATTTAATGAATAATACAAGGCGAGTCAAAATTCACCGGACATAGCCGCCATCTTCAAATCCGCTATTTCATGTCAAGCTCATACTCTACCTCAGGAGTTTCTGACCTAGTGTTACTAATTTGAGGTTTCGTCGCAGCTTGATCGAGTTACTGTGCTTCGAACGTACGTGTTTTGCATTCTTAAATGGAAAAGGATGATATGGCATATCATGTAATACAAGTTTTTTCTTAGGAGTTCATTCCTGGAACCGGATTTCAGTTATCTGTTGTGGTTCACAAGTTATTAACAAAAACATTGACACTTTTCAAACAAAAACATACACCGAAATGGGTTGCAGCAGCTAAACAAAATCTGTTCAATATGTTGTCCCTGCTGTTGGGCACAGAGCTCAAGGCGCTTCATCCATTCATTATGCACGCTTACAAAAACGTCTATGATAATGCTGTCAATGTAATGGGGTAAGGCCTGTAGGAAGAGTTGCTGAAGGTGACGTTTGCTTTGGTTTTTCACAGCATACAAAAGTTGTTTCAAGTTTTCCCACAGGTAAAAATTTAGCGGGTGAAGTCTGGGGAACGTGATGACCACTCCACAGGATCCCGCTGGTCAATCCAATGACCAGGTAATTGCCCAAACAGTCATTGCTGTATATTACGTTCGTACAGCGATGGTGCACGTGCTGGGAAAAACTTGGGAAACTGCCATCTTCAGCCAACATTGAGAGGAACACAGTGTTCTGTAACATTCGCAGGCATTCATCAGCATTTAGCGCAGCGTCTAAGAAAATTGGTCCATTTAACGGGTGCCTCACATCCCGTACCACATCCTAACTTTGACATACCAACGACTTTGGATGGATTTTCCAATTAGGGTTCGTATCGCTTCAATATCTCATGTTCTGACGGTTTACCTCACCAGGAACATAACAATTTGCCTCATCACTTAACACAATGATACATATATGTGCAAATGAAGGATCAGTCGATAATTGCCCATAGCCCAGTTACGTCTGTACGGATCATCCTCGGATAGTTTTTGCTGCAACTGATATTTTGAATGGATTTCACTTGTTGATACGCAGAATCCGTGCTATGGATGATTGGCCGAGTCCACACTAAGCTGTAAGCCGTCTTGTACTGCGTTGTGGATCTTTTACAAATGCTCCAAACACTATAGTTTAGGTTGTCTCATCGGTTGACATTTTTGGCCTGCTTGTACGAGCTTTATGACGCTATGCAACTGTGCACTGTTGGTTCTTTTCTAGGATGCCGGGCGTTGAAATCAGCAGCATGGTAGGAGCGTTCTCCGGGCATCAGGATCAACTCAATCCTATCATCCTTCATTAGTACCTGCAATTTGTTAATAACTCGTGAATTATAACAGATAACTGAAGCAATTGTAGGAATGAACTCAGCCTTCTCACTGTTATTTGATATGTCATATGACCCCCTTCCCATTTAAGAAAATAAATCTTCAACCAAAATGACGAATTTCAAGATGGCGGCTAAACCCCAAAATTATCCCAAAACGTATGGTCTTCTAAGATACACCGATTTTAAGAATCCTTTAAAATTACACCACATTGTCCAGGAATATTAAAATCAAGAAAAAGTTCACAGATAACACTGTATACATTTTTTGAACCCCTCAGTTTATTGATCTAAATGCATGTAATGATATACACTAGCATGTAATATTTCTCTGAATAAGAAATGGATTCATGATATTATATTAAATGCGAAGGAGAGACTTAATTCAGAAAATATTAAGGTACAGATATACTTTCAAAATTCAAGATTAATATGAAAACTTAATCTTTTACTTCATGATTAACGCTATTTTACAGTATTTCCAAATGCATTAAGTCTATTAACTATTCACTTAATACCTAATAGATTAAGTAGCGAAAGCACCTGCAAGTAAGTATTTAACAATGAGATATGCCCTCTTTCATACAATTCTTGCAATATGCGCTACATATGTCTGATTATTGTTGTCTTTCTAGTTGTTGATGAGATAAAAAGAAAAAACGTTCCCATTACAAGTGACAGCAAAATCAAAATTTTTCCTAACGGCACTTTGAAGATTGACTCCATTAGCAAAAGTGACGAAGGATATTATTCTTGTTTGGCCACGAATGGAATCGGGGAGCCGTTGAGCAAAACCATACATCTTGGAGTAAAAGGCAAGTAAAAAATATAAATTGTAAAGAGTGTCAACATAAGCAATACGGTACTTGATTTACGATTTTTACTTCCTTGAACGAAGTAAAGGAAATATTGTAATCGCGAAAATTTTCGGTTATCAGATTTCAACGGAAATATACATTTTGACCATCCCTGAATCCACTCTGACGTGTTTCGGCGTGATATGTGTGTATCTAGCATTTCTCAAAAACGGTTAAGCGTAGAATGTTGAAATTTTGTTTTTAAGACTGTTGTTACATGTAGTTGTGCACTTCCCATTTTGGTTGCAATCGAGTGGGCCAAACATGTGTTTTTGTGGTTGCCCCAACAGATTTCCTTTGATATCTATGGAGTTTTGATTGCGTGGAATAGTTTGTGACATCAGAGTTTGACTGTTTGACGTCCAGTTTGAAGAATTCTATTTGAAGAACTTCATTTGAAGTTCAAAAATGGCTGTCAAAATTTGTTTCAGCAATTTGAGTTTTTTGATAACAAAGAGAGAGACCGAAATTCGTGTCTCAAGAATAATGATGAGAAATATTTCCCCCCAAAAAAGCACTCAATATAGTTTCGTACAAGGGAGTCCCTTGATGCCCACAACAGATTTTTAATTTTAAATTGATTTCAAGCAAATAGGTGCTTTGGGGAAAAAATTCTCAATTTATTAAGTAGCGAAACCTACTTGTTTGTCCGTCTGCCCATCCGTGATCACGATATCTCTGAAAGAATTTCAGAATTTTCGATTCTGTTTTCACTAATCCACAACTAGGGACTAATTTAGTTAGAGTTCGAAAATCAGCCAAAAACCGTCAAATGGTCAAAAAATTCTTTTTGTATATTTATGCAGAATTAAAACTTAATCGACTTTGGCTGAAAACAATGAACAAATAAGCAATTTCATACAATAAGATTCCCATGAATTTAATACATAGATTTAACAGTAATTTCAGAGATTTTGCTATGATCCAAAATTACTGTAAAATTAAAAAAAATTCATATTCATTTAACTTTCATATTGCCTTGAGATTTTTTGTTTATATTTAATATTTTACTGTGTTTTTTTAAATTAAACTTATGTGCCTTTATATATATTTATATTTTTCGTAATATATAATTTCATATTTCTTACCCATTAATATTGTTATTTTCCTTTTTAAATACATGCACTCTTGTTTTTTTAAATATTGATGGGTGCAAATGAGCATGGTAGACGGCATATCCAGAATTAATTTTTAAAAAAATATACGAGCTGGTCAGCAGGAAAGGGTAGGCCAAGGTTGGGGGCGGGGAGGATGGGATGGGGTCAACGTGCCAAATTACCTTCTAGCATAAAAACAGAATATTTTTTTATCTGTTTTATGTTCAAAACAAAATCACAGATTTACCTATCCTATTCGTATTAGGCCGATTTTAACGAGCTTAAGTATAGTTCAAGAACTACAATATTTCGATTGTAAAATCGAGGGTAAAATTCTGCGACCTGGATTCGAACCAGGAACCTCCACTGTTTTGGTCGACGTCTCTACCAATTGGGCTATCGCAGACAACCGGACAGCCATGCAGTCACAAAGTGTGTTAAAGACAACCAAGTTGTCAAGGTTGAATAATGGAAATACAGGGTGTTTCAAAATTATGTACAATAAATTTAGTGACATATTCTTCAGGTCAAAAGAAGACGAAAATGTTCTATAGCACTTTGTCTGGAAACGATTTGTTTGCGAGTAATCCAATATGATACAGTAGGGAAGCACGGTAGTTAGCGGACGATATTTTAGCAGTTCCAGCGTTTCGACCAACACTAGGTTGAGTGGTTTGTTCCATTTAAACCTACTTCAGGGTTGTTCCATTAGTTGTGTACGGTTGTTTCCATTACTGCAGTTTCACTACTGTACATCCACTAGGAATATCAATTTCAGAACGTTTGCGTGCTTTGACATACGCATTACGATTTACGTAAAAAAAGTCATGTACACGTATTCCAGTGTAGAATACACTGACATGCACCTAATGTATGGTCTTGAGGACGGAAATGCTGTGGAAGCAAGAAGACTCTACCAAGAACGCTTTCCGAATAGACGTTTGCCAAATAACCGAACATGGGTATCTGTCGACAGACATTTGAGGGAGCGTGGTTCATTTGGCCGTCAAACAAGACAAGGGCGGCCTGTAGCACATTCTCTGGATGAGGAGGATGTGATAATTGACATCATACATGATGAACCACAGACAAGCACCCGTCGTATTTCTTCCATGGTACACCTTCCGCACTCATCTATTTGGCGCATTCTTCACCGTCAGCTTTTGCATCTATACCACCTGCAACTGGTTCAGGCACTGAATCCAACGGACTATCCACACCGACAACGATTTTGCCAATGGATACAACGTCGTCATGCTGCAGACCCTAGTTGTCTCAGCCAGATACTTTTCACGGACGAAGCAACCTTCACCCGAACAGGAATCGTAAATTCTCACAACCAGCACCATTGGGCAGATGCTAACCCGCATGTTACCAGAGTTCGAGCGCATCAAGAGCGTTTCTCCGTGAACATTTGGTGTGGAATTGTCGGAAATAACTTAATTAGCCCTTATGTGTTGCCGCCACGATTGACTGGGCGAACGTATCTTTTGTTTCTGCAGAATGCATTGCCAGAATTACTGGAAGATGTTCCTCTTTTGATAAGATCTGACATGTGGTTCATGCATGATGGCGCTCCAGCACATTTCAGCCATGTTGTGCGAGCACACCTTAATGCTGCATACACGAATCGGTGGATAGGTCGAGGTGGACCGGTATCCTGGCCTGCAAGATCACCCGACCTTAATCCCTTGGACTTTTTTCTGTGGGGTCATGTGAAAACGATCGTCTACAGCACAGGAGTTCCTGACATTATGGATCTGCGACAACAAACCGTTCGTAATGCTGGCGACGAACTCTTCCATGACATCAGACGGTCGCTCATGCAACGAGTCGAAGCGTGCGTGCGAGCTGCTGGCGGGCACTTTGAACAATTCATGTAATTTGGAGCCACGGGTTTAGTTGGCTGTATCGCGTAAATAAATAGTTTCCAGACAAAGTGCTATAGAACATTTTCGTCTTCTTTTGACCTGAAGAATATGTCACTAAATTTATTGTACATAATTTTGAAACACCCTGTATTTTTAATTGAATAATGGAAATCTTTAGCAATGAAATAAAATAGAAAATGCTTACAGTTAAAAGAGTAATTACCTAAGACAGTGGATGTGAAGACTAACACCAAAGGGAGACAACCAACCGCTTTTCCACAAATAATTTAATATACATACATACATACATGCATGTATATTAAATTATTTGTGGAAAGGCGGTTGGTTGTCTCCCTTTGGTGCTTACAGTTTTTTAATTAAATGATCAAATAAACAATTTATTAATATAATCACCTCTATCTATAACTATATAATAAAATAAATAAATAAATAAATAAATAAATAAATAAATAAAAGATTTCTGTACAAAGACAGAATTTCGGCAAAAAATGAACGAAACCAATTTATTTGTAATTGCAATAAAGAAATTGTATTTTTTTGTTTGTAAAGCAACAGCGAAATATCTAAAATTCATCTGTGATTTCAATTTCGACCGAATTGTTCCTTCCTTGTCTAAGGCGCCCTACAACTTCTGTGCATAAAAATTAGATCGGTCGCAGAGAAACATGACAATCTTTCCTTATGGATCGGTTTCAGAGAAAGAGCGAAATAGGCTCAATCTTGGGCTTTATTTCCATAAGATTATAGAATAGAGATTTTGTCAAGAGAATAAGATCGACGACATCTAAGTAGTTTCGAATTTGAGGAACAACACTGGGAAAAATGTGTAACGTTTTGACTATAAGATATACAATATGGCACATTAAACTTACATGGAAGCTTGCTTGTTTAACTGTAGAATAATCATTAACTTCTTTTCGACTTATGTTTTATAGCCGCACCTACATTCTCCACTAAACTCCTAACCTTCACTGTGAAGAAAGGAGATGAAGTCACGGTTCCTTGCTATGCAAACGGAAATTTGCCAATAATTTATTCATGGTACCTCAATGGAAGCAATATTGAAGACAAATTAGACAAAACCAGGTATTTTATTCTCAGAATTTAATTAGTTCAGGTTTCAACAAATTATAACGGATACGTAGCTAAAATAGGAAATTAAAAATAATCAGTCACTTTATTAATATTTTTAATATAATAGATTCAAAATAGAACCTTTTAATGGTAAGCAAAGCGGATCTAGGCTGATTATATTTCACGCATTAAGAACAGACTCTGCTCGATTTTATTGTTTGGCTATGAATTCTCTTGGAAAAGAAAATCTAACAATTGAGATAACTGTGCTAGGTAAACCATCTGAATTTCAAATGCTTTTATTCTACTTAATTATTTATAATTAATATGATATTTATCTTCCAACGAAATGAAATTAATTGAAATACAGGGTGAATACAAAAGTCTGAACCCCCCTTTTATTTTTTGAACCGAAGCAGATATGTCAATTTTGATGAATCCAATGAATAGGAAGTTGTAGGTGGCCTATCCCATGGTGCACTTTTCATCATCCCAAATATGCAAATTAGGACACATTCAAAATTTATTTCAAAAACCGTAAGAGATAGAGAAAAAAACCCAATTGCAAACTTGTTTAGCATAAAAAAACAAACAAAACAAAACAAAAATCATCCAAATCAGACCAACCAATCATCCACAATCACGTTTCATGTTGACCATTTCCGGAACAGTGTAGCTTGCCATCCTGGAATTGTTCTGTCTTCTGTGTGCGGAAACATGCCTTTTATTTGCTTTTCCGCATGAAAGTGAATGTGAGTATGGTAATTTATGTTAATCTTTTGATTTGCATGCTTTACATGGTGGAAATATCAACATTCAGTTTTCCTTGTGCAGTGTGACGGTTTGTAAGCTACAAACAGTTCACCACGTGATTGTGGGTGATTGGTTAGTCCGATTTGGATGATTTTTTTTGTTTTGTTTGTTTTTTTATGCTGAACAAGTTTGCAATTGGGTTTTTTTTTTCTCTGTCCCTTACGGTTTTTGAGATAAATTTTGACTGTGACCTAATTTGCATATTTGGAATGATGAAAAGTGCACCATGGGATAGGACACCCACAACTTCCTATTCATTGGATTCATCAAAATTGACATATCTGCTTCGGTTCAAAAAATAAAAGGGGGGTTCAGACTTTTGTAATCACCCTGGTATAATGATTTTACATGTTTTATAAGATAAAAAATAATAACTTTATTTTTGTTACCATCATGCTTAATTACCGTACAAGTTAGTTTCCGTTTCCTATATAGAATGAAAAGGCCTAACCGCATTTTTGATCTTCTCATTTACAGAACCTCCTGAGAGAATTACTATTTTAACAACAACAGGAATAACAAACCAATCTGTCGTTATTCAGTGGGTGGCACCTTTCGATGGCAATAGCCCAATAATACGCTATTATATTCAAGTTAAGAAAGAAACCGGTGAAATAAATTATAACTAAGGTTTATTTTGTAAATCAAATAAATTTATTTACAAGATGTGTAAGAAAAGCTAATTTGAATTAATTTCTTCTTCTAGAAAACTGGGAAGGAAAACATACCAATAGAGTGAGCAATGGAAGTGCTACTTCAGTGACGCTGACGGGGTTACAGTCCGCTACAAACTATACATTCAGAATGTTTGCAGAAAATAAGATTGGAAATAGTTCCTTCAGCAAAACTATATCCTTCAGAACAGAAGAGAATGGTTAGAAAATCACAGAGTAAATAAATTCTATGCTTTTGTTCTGTATGTTCCTTTAAATAATGTTAGATTGCGACGCTCTTTACGGATGAGGCAGAAAGAGAAGAAAGAAAGCTGACTAATATAAATAAAATTTTATAGCATTAAAACTTACGAATCAGAGGAGCATTTCAGAATATGGTGTAAAAATATTACTGATAAATTACTTTTTTCTCTCTCTCACTCGTTTACTAATCTTAATTATTAATTCGGGACACAGTTATTATAGTTACATGCTAATTATAAACGCGTTAACGCTTAATTATAGTACATATAGCGTAGATTATAATTGAAACTTTATAATGAAACTTTATGAATATTTTCATCGATTCCCATTTCTCATTCTCTCGTCCTGAATCCAATATCATAACGTAGTTCGATGCGTTAGGCCATTAGCACAGTATAGAAACAAACGCCAGGTATATTTGTTTCTATAGCCTACTGTGCCAATACGCTCGACAAGGCTTTTCAGAATGGCGGAAAAACACGGCTTCGCTAAAATGATTTACATCACATAAGGCGGAAAAGACGATAGCTAGAATAAATTAGATCGAAATTCATATTATGAAGAGACATGTCATGAATTCTGATAATGAGTTGAATTTATGCATTATTATATTCAGGCTACACTACACATGTTTTACTAATGTACAATATACCGTACGTATTAAATATACAAAGCTCTCAACGTAAGCCTTCCTGATGTTGATACTTAACTGTGATAATTTTCAATTACTTTGTTTTCGTGGTTTGCATCAAAGCGTACGACCATGTATTGGTAGTAGTTATAAACATGTGATAAGTAAACATATCTCAATAAAGAATATCAAAGAATTTTATTTGATACAGGCCAATATTCAAGAAAAAACAATTCTTACAGTCATACTTTATTTTTTTAATTAAAAAGTTTTTCTGTACTCACTTTTCCATAAAAATGCCGCAATTGTAAATGTTTTGAAACCATTTATTATAAAAATTGTATGGTTTTTACAGCACCAGTTGATTCCCCCCAAAATGTGCAAGTGGAATCTATCAATGCTAATACATTACGTGTAATTTGGAAAGTAGGTAACATTTTCGAATTTACAATATATCAGTGAGAGTTCAATGAAGCCAAAGATTGCTTTTAAATTAATAACATCTTATCAGACTTAATATTTATTTTGCCTAGTCTCCACTGAAAACAGGATGGACCGGAATTATTACAGGATATAAAATTGGTTTCAAAATTCACAATTCGGCAGACGAGTATCAATATCGAAATTTAGAAGTACCCGAGGATTATACAGAAGATCTGGTTTATCAAATAACGAACTTGAAGATGTATACTCAATATAATATAGTCGTCTCCGCATATAACAACAAAGGCAGTGGACCTCAATCAACTCCTGTGTTAGCTATGACTTCAGAAGGAGGTAATCGGACTAGTCATTCGATTAAGAGCCTTCAACGCAAATGAATAATATTACTAAATTTTTTTTTACTTATTTAGTGCCCTCGACCCCTCCAAGAGATGTTCGCTGCTCTCCCTTGTCTTCAACTAGTATCTATATTTTGTGGGAATCTCCCGTAAAAGAAACACTGAATGGAGTACTGAAAGGATACAAAGTGTTGTTTACACCTATTGAAGAATGGTTTGGTAGAGAGGTTCCATTCTAATGACTCTAATGAATAATTCTAATTTTATTTCACCGAACAATATTATTGATTAAAAATTCGATAAAACTTCTCTTTTGTATTAAATAGATAATGTGCTGCAAACTAAATTTTTGAATGAATCAAAGATGACTTTACAAGATTTGGAAGTGAATACAAATTATAGCATTCAAGTAATAGCATACACAAAAATGGGAGATGGTGTTGCCAGCAGTCCTATATATTGTAAAACACATGAAGACGGTAAATTTTTATTTATATAAATGTGTTTATTTCCAGATTTAATATTAAAAATAGTATTTATATATTTCAGTTCCAGAAGCACCTGTCCAAGTGAAAGTATTGATATCTTCTTCAGATTCCGTTATTGTTTCGTGGAAACCTTCAAGCAAAATTAATGGAATTATCACCAAATATAATGTTTATTATAAAGCAGTTGAAGATGAAAGACAAGTATTTATTTTTATATCTACATGATTATTTAAAGATCCAACCGTTTTTTTTTTTGCAATAAGCATTTTAAATCAGTGTGCCTAAGAGTGCATTAGTTTCTAAATTTGAATAATGATTTTAAAAATTAAATACCAACTTTCTACAGTAAGAGAAAACAGATATCTTATAAACTGTGGATAATTTCGACTGTAAACGTAACTGATTTCCTTTTTATCACACAAATTTCCATTTTCATTCATGGTGCTTCTATCAACATTGCACAACATAACAAGTAATTATAACCTAAAAGGCGACTCTGCATAGACTCAAATAAATAAAAAAATGATCAGGCTCAATTCTCGTTGACTCAACTCAATTGTTGATAATTCATTTCGGTTAAACGAACGTCGATTAATTGGGACCCTGTTACAATTTTAATAAACATATTAAAAAATTCTAAGACTTTAATAATTTTAATGGACTAAAAAAAACAATATAACAATATAAAAAATTATAATAAAATTTTAAAAACGAAGCAATAATTCAGATCATAATTCTGAATTTAAAACGAAGCATTGAAATCGTAAACAATTATGTATATATATTTCAATCAAAATTTTAATATAAACGAACAATTATTCTTAACATTCTACTATTAACTTTATTCTGAATTTGTAAATGTATTTTAATTGAAACGAAATTGAGAGTCCACAAATTACACGAATCTATGTTATTTTTATCTCTTCAAAAATTTACCTCTAATGTTTTAACATGAAAATTTAATTTTCCATTTTTATTGGATTCTGTCGGCTCCATGTTTTCTTTTAGACATGGAAACAATATGGTTCCTAAATTGTACAGGGTCTTGCTGATAACTACAGGGCAGTATAACAGGAAGCCTACCCGCTCGATTGCAGGGGCCGGCTCGACATCAAATGATAATTGGGTAATTTTATCAAAAACCTGATAATTTTGACGTTCACTCTCCCTCCCCGACTGTGGAAACTGCTAGCTGCTGCAGGCCACCTTCATTCCCTCCATTCTGCCAATCGACCGAACCAGCCCCTTCAATCGAGCGGATAGGCTTCCCGTTATACTGCCTTGTAGTTATCTGCAACACCCTGTACAATTTAGGAACCATATTGGTTCCATGTCTAAAAGATTTTAGCTTTCTTTAGCATACTGGAGCATACTGTCCACAAGTTTTTGATACGTTTCGACAGGTAATTTTCGCCATTCTGCCATAAGTGTCTTGGACAGTTCGGTCACGGATTTCGGGCGTTCCGCACAAGCCCGCAATCGACGTTCCAACACGTCCCACAGATGTTCGATTTGGTTCAGATCGCGGCTCTGGGCAGGCCAGTCAAGTTCTCGAACCCCCTTTTCATCAAACCATGTGCCTACAGCCCTTGCTTTATGGCAAGGTGCGTTATTGTGCTGAAACAGAAAAGGGCCATTTGCCAAAGTGCTGCCAGAGAGATGGTAGTGCTGTGTTGTCCAAAGTGTCTTGGTAACGCTCTGCGTTTAGATGTCCGTCCACAGAAACGATTGCACCAAACCCATACCAAGAAAAGCACCCCCACACCATCACCGACCCTCCGCCGAACTTCACCGTGGGCACAACACAGATTGGCAGATAACGTTCGTCGGGCGTTCGCCATACCCAAACTCGTCCATCCGTTTGCCAGACGGTGTAGCGGGACTCATCACTCCATTCAACCATTCGCCATTGATCCAGAGTCCAATGTCGTTGCTCTTTGCACCATTGCAATCTCCTCGCTGCGTTGCTGGTGCTGATGTGAGGTTTGTGAGCTGCGCTCTGCCATAGAAACACATTGCATGCGAGTTCCCTGCGGACAGTCAGGGTGCTCACAGTTGTTCCCGTCGACTCTATGAAAGATCTTGTCAGTCCATCAAGCGATGTGTGACGCTTTGCAGTGACCACTTTACGTTTGTGGTGACGAGGAGCCCTTTGGTCTCTGACCGACATGATCTTGGGTCTTCCAGTCCTAGGCGGAACACTTGTGGTGCCTTTTTCTTTCCATGCCCGGATGAGGTTGTGAATGGTCGATTTCGGGATGTTTAGAGGGGCTGACGTCTCCTTAACAGTTTTGCCTGCGAGATGGCACCCAACAATTGTACCTCTCTGGAAGGCTGAAAGCTCTTTTCATTGAAACATTCTTACAGCTTTCACGCAAGCATCATCTCATAATAGCATACTCTGTTATGTAGTGCTGGGAAGAATGCCAACAGTGAAACTGCAAAGGAATCTCATTTTCATTCAAATCAGGGTTGTCCCACGACTTTTGATAAGGTAGTGTATTGTTCGTGGGGAAAATTTACCTTTCGTCCATAAATTTTTTCACTAAAATCGACCGTTGGTTTTTTTCTATGCGACGGATTTTGACGAAACTTTCAGAAAATAAAGATAATATGATTCTTTATGCAATCCTAAAACGAGAACTCCATACCTGCAATATTATAGAGAGAAAACGAGGAATTTCGTGATTCGAGAAGATGCGTTGGAATATCGCAAAAATTTCGCTTAATTACCATATTTTGTGCAGCTTAATCCTCCGAAACCGTAAACAGCCAAACCAAGTGAAATTATAGTCTGAATCAACTATGGCAAACGCCGATGCAGAGGCTTCTCGGAAGAATTATTATTTTTGTATAGTATAATATCAGGAGTATCATTATTTTATATAATAATATTATCATAAAAGTTAACGATAAATATACAGGTTGTAATAAATCAATACAAGCAAAAAATAAGTGAATAAATGCAAAAACTATCAAAATGACAGTATAACAAGAAAAGAAAAACACATCAAACTAAAAAACTCACAAAAAACCCACCAAAGTTGACCATCACTGTCTAAGCGATCACTTAGTTTCCTGAATGCGCATTGAAATCGGTTAGGGCTCAAGATCCTATATACAGACAATAATAAGCACTTAAGGGTTTCCATAAACAGCGCCCTAATGTATTTTTTATGATAATCGGTTAAGAGATATTAATTTATTTTGTAAAAATAAAGAAATAGCTATAGCATTCTTATCAACAAACAAAAATCAGTAATCGAAATATAACAGCGAAATCGGACATAAGAGTATGAAAAACGTATTGATTTCATCTCAAAGTAGAAGCGTGTGCGAATGAATTATTTCAATTTTTTACAACTAAATGTCTCAAAACTTATTAGTCAGGGCCTTAGCCAGGACGTTGTCTTGGGGGGGGGGTCGATTTTCAAATATTCCTGACCTTTTTTCAAAAATTCCACTGAGTCGGACGTTTTTCCATATTTGGGAGGCGGATCTTTTTCCATAATGGGTTGGTCGTCGACCCCCCCTCGACCACCCCCTGGCTACGGGCCTGTTAGTCTCCCACTTTCGGGAAGATGACCATTGAACTGATCTAATTGTCCTACGCTATTACAGTTTCATTCCTTATCAGATAATTTGGAAGAATATCTCCGTGATGCTGGGATCCATTCTTCTGATAATAATACACATTTCGTTGAGATTACAAAACTGAAGAAGAAGCAGAAGTATGCATTTTGGGTCACTACCGTGTCAAAAATAGGTGAGAGTAAGAAGTCGATGCCAATGTTTCAGTCTTGTGGGGAAAATTTAGGTAAGTTAATACTAATACTTGTGCACAGTTTAATATAAACATGCAAGATGTTTGCTTTATGCAGGGTGAGTCAAAACTCTGTTACCCCCTTCCTATCTTGGATTCCAATGTAGTTACGTAAATTTCAATACTGGGAATGATTAGGAACTTGAGGGTGCTCTATCTGATTAGCACCTTTCATCATTTCAAATATGCAAATTAGGACATATCCAAATTCTATCTCGAAAACCGTAAGATGTACACAAAAATTTCAATTGCACATTTGTTTTGCGTATTCCAAAGAAAACAAAAAAAGTTCACTAAAATCCGATGAACGGATCACCCATCAGATAGAGCACCCTCAAGTTCCTATGCATTCCCTGTATTGGAATTTGCTTAACTACATTAGTATCCAAGATAGGAAGGACTTTTGACTCACCCTGTATATTTTATTTTAATAATATTGTTAAGCCTCCTATAATGGATACTCTCAACAGTGGCCAACGCCTCCTAAAGATAAGGCTGAGCGCGAAAACGTCATACATTGTTACATCATCACCCGAAGACCGTAGCCCACGAGAAAGACAGGTCCTGGCCAACACCTCCTATAGAGAAGGCCTGAGGACAAAAGGTGTATACATTGTTACCTCATCATCAAGCGGCTATTGTTATCGTATTTCTACCAATAATAAGCTCTAAATTTGGCCCCTGGCGCGGAAAAGTCACCTGATCATCTTAGTCCGAATAACAATGTAACCTTCATTGTTTCCAACAAACGAAAAATTGCTGATTATTAAAATCCAAGATGGAAACAATGAAGGTTACATTGTTATTCGGACTAAGATGGTCAGGTGGCTTTTCCGCGCCAGGGCCTGTCTTTCACGTGGGCTACGCCGAAGACATGTTTAATCGCATTCCTATCAATAATAGAGAGGTTAAGCACCACGTAAACGTGAACGTGACGCGAACGCGTGTGACGTTTCCAATCTAAAATAATGTAGGTTTTTCATTGTTAACAACTGAAAACAATGAAAAAGCTACGTCATTTCAGATTGAAAACGTCACACGCCTTCGCGTCACGTTCGCGTTTACGTGGTGCTTAACCTCTCTAATAAGACCTAAATTATGTCTTCGCATGATGATGACGTTTTCGCGCTCAGGCCTTATCTTTATGAGGCGTTGACAGTGGACACTTCTAAACAGCGGACTGAAAAAAAATTTCTATTTAAACAATGATTTATTATCCTCTGAATAATGAACCATGGCCTCCTTTATTATTACAGACCTGTTTTACTGAATATTTCCGTTGTTGCTTTTGGCATTTCTCAATTTTGCCATGGCGCTATTTAACTTGCCTCTCTGATTGTTTCCAGTAATGAAGGTTACATTATTGCTTGGACCAACGCCACCTTAAAGGCCTGCTCACAACAAGTGTTTTTTCGTTTGTTTAAAACAATGAAGATTGGATTGTCAGCCCTGGTTTGATGACGCAGTAATCAGGCTTTGTTTTTTAGGTGGCGTTGCTTGGACTAAGATAGTCAGGTGACTTTTCAGTGACGTTAAAAACAAACTGAATAAGCATTCATTTCATTAGCCAAATTTAGATTTCTTTTTATTCGCTATTTGACTCCTTTTTAGAATAAAAGATTCTATGCAAAATTTTTTTTAATAATTTATGTTTTTTTTTATTTTATTTACACTACATTTTGTTTAACTCAGTTGATAAAAAAGGAGGTTAAACAGCGCCATGGCAAAATTGAGAAATGCCAAAAACAAAAATGGAAATTATTCAGTAAAGCAGGTCTGTAATAAGAAAGGAGGGCGGCCTGAAGCCATTCGAATTCATAACTTTCATTATTATTGAATTTTAAATAATTAACTCAACTATGAATGCAAACCATGAATACTAAACCGAACCGTTTGCAATTTGGCGAAAGTATATCCAAATTTTGTATAATTTTTCTGAATTCAAAATACACAACAGGACTCAAGTGAAAACTTTCCTGGGAATTCTGATGGTCTGTCTAAAGTTCAAACTTGGGAATTCTTTCCTGGGAATTCTTTGATCAAGATATGTACAGGATTCAAACAATGTAACGCTCCGGGAATATCTCGACATGGACAGTTAAGTTTGCAGTGTCGAAGAATTTGCAGATTTAGATAATCTTGTAAATTCCTCTCTTGTTGAAAACCAGATCTACGGATAGGTTGAATTCATGATACATGTAACAATATTCAACAACCTCTACAAATGGTGAAAACGTATTTGAATACAGTTGAGGCTGTAGAAGACAAGAAAGGACACCCTGACATTATGATGCAAAGCGTGTATCTATTAGTTACACGTATACAAAGAGATATGAGAGAGTTTATATGAAAGAATCAGACAGTCTAAAATACAAAATTATCCGGGCACAGAAATAATTACAGATTATGTATGTAATGAACTGTACATGTACGGTATAAAAACAAAAATACATGTACTTAGAAATCCATATGCGTATTGCACTATACAATACTTTATAATTATGTAGGTAATGAATATTTTGTTGTTTCTGCATTAAATACAGTGATAAAAATTTGAAAATAGTTGACACCTTCCAATAATGGACACAAATATTTATCCCGAGGTATTCAGAGGTTTGACTGTAATTTTGATACATTTAAATTTGAAATGTTTAATTTATATTTTACATCATAAATGCATTTAAAATGTTATTTCATAACGTAAATAAAAAAAACACACCTTTCTCTAATAGATATAGTACTTATATTAAAACGTGCATATTACGATATATTATTTTTGAAATGTTATAGTATAGTTGCAGCCAAGTCAGTATCATTTAGTGAAGCGATAAAGACACAATGGAATCGTGAAGTTGTTTTGCCTTGCAAAGCTGTAGGATTACCTTCACCCCAGAGGAAATGGCTTCATGGGTATAATTAATTTCTAATTTATTAACTTTTGAACTAGTTTACCATTTATTTTATGTCATAAAAGGGGAAGGGAAAGTTTGGTCCTCCTCAAATAGTTCAAGAACTAAGATAAGTATCTGAAATCTGTCAATGCAGATTAATATGAAATGGTGGGTGGTCTATTGATGGCCCAATCAGACATGTACTAAATATACAAATTAAGCTAAATGTACATTACATCTTGCAAACTACAACAGATAGGACAAAATTTGTAATTGCAAAGTTGCATAAATAATCATCATAATGGGATGAACAATTCATTAGAAAATCAAATAATGAAAAAAAACAAACCACCATTCTCCCAATCTCATCAGTATCAATTTAACTTTGCCAGACCAAGGGCTCCTGTAAAGCTCAGATTAAGTGCGTGCTTCTGAACAAATTGAAATGTCACAATCACTGGAATCCCCTCCCCCTTTGCACCATGTCCAAATCATGCAAACTGTTCCACTTCCTATTTCTGTAAACCTCTTGAAATTTCTATATCGGCAACATCTTCCTGTTCAGATGGAATAAGAAGGAACAATGGAGCTAAGATGACATCACTTCACAAGAGTATGGCACAGTACACAGAATGGAGGGACCTATTGAGATGCTACTTTGTTGCTGAAGAAAATGCTTTTGGCTCAGCAAGACTATGTAGAAAGCGCAGGCATCCTGCAGCAAAAACTCTTGCTCGAATTGTACTCGTGCATCGTTTAGGTACAACAGATAATCATCGTCTACGTTCAAGGCGAGAAACTGATAGCACTAGAAGCACTGTTGTCCTTGCACCTGTTGCTGTCAACCCGCGAACAAGCAGCAAAGCTACTACTCGAGATGTTGGAACAAGCCATTGAACGGCTCTGCAAATATTTCATAAAACACAGATTTCATTCTATCCATGGTCACTGTCGACAGGCTTTACACGGCCAGGATTACAAAAAATGTGCAGGCTATTGCACCTGGATTCTGGCACAAATGAATAATGATCATGCTTCTGTTAGCAACGTGTTATGATCCGATGAAGCTCAGTTCACTCGGAATGGCATCGTGAACGCATGTAATTGTCACTTCCGTCGCTTGGTGCTTACAATCCTCTTCAATGCTCTACTGTTTGTCAGTCAGTATCAGTTTCCTCCCATTTTTGTTTTTAGACGATGTTTATTCACTGAAAATATAGGCAATCATGACCTTTGATACAGCAGCTGTCGATACTCCAAGTAACAGAGCGAGCCAGTAGCCGGGCTTCAACAATTTAAGCTTGTTGGAAGTCAAATCTGACATGACGGACACGTAACAAAACATCAGGACAAAAGAGGCGTATTGAGATACTGAGGCACACCTACTTTTGAAACCGATTTTATAAGATCTACAATAACCAGAGAAATCAAAAGATGTGAAGTAGGGCAGCAGAACCATTAATATGAACAGGAGTCAGCCGGAGATGGCAGGGTTTCCATTATTTTTCCAATCCCAGCAGCTATATGCACTTATCATATCATTTCTCAATTGCTTATTGTCTGCCTTTACGTTACAAGATGACTTTACTATAATTAAATTAGATGGATTAAAAGTGCAACTCTCGCTAGACAGGTTGAAATTATTGTCAAAAAAAATCAGATAAAACTGAAATAGATTTATTATATTATCATTAGTAGGTTTACCTTTTAGCCTCCACCACTTTTTAGCCTCTACGAAATCATTATCATTGAAAGAAAAAATTTAGTACCCGTCAAAAATGGCGAAAATAATTGAATAAATCTTTGAATAATTGTTATATTCATCCTAAACCTATCAAGATGTGGAGGAATCCCTTTTAAATTTTTAAATTGTTATTATCGATTATCACTTATTTTCTTTCATTTGATCTTTGGAAGTAAATTATAGTTTTCCTAGGAATATTTGTCCTTCTTGACTATAGGTATCGCTAGAATTTTTCTCGTCTCTATCTTTGAAGATGGATAATTCGATATTTTTATCTATTATGTCCAATTATTGCCAAGTTTAAGGGCTCCAATTTAGCCTTTTTTTTTAATTCCACGAGCAGCGGACGCAGACAATTATTAACAGTCAGTTTCAGGTCCTCAAATAATGTCAAGCAAATACTATTATCGACAATATTCTGTTTTTTGTAGACATCATTTAATATTCAAATACAAAAAATATTCAAATAATCAAGCAAAAGCAATCCCTTATATCCGTAAAGAAATCTATTCTGTGAAAGAAATCCCTAAGGTCATCCAAACATAAGAGGAAAACCTACATTGCAAGAACGAAAATAATAGTTTATTAACCAGATTTGAATAATACATATACAGTGAATTGGTGATAAGTCAAAGTCGTCGAGTTATTGCTTATTCCACTTTTCGATTCTTTCCGAAGTCCATCGCTTTTTTGTCGTAATATTGCACCACTTGTAAGAATATGGCTATTCTGGGAAGCGAGGGTAGGATGCCTTGAATAAAATTGGTGAATGAAACCAATATTCCTCGAAGGCATCCTCAATCCCACTTCGCCCATGTCTATACGATAACGAAAATATAGACATATATGTCTGTGCACTATAGACTGAGAGCACGATAGACAGATGGAAAGAATTTGTAACAAACGTTTGAAATACCAGTTTGTCATCGTATATACTTTCAAAATGTTTACTGTACTTTAGGGTAAAACCAAGAAACCCGCCGCAACACTCACTGAAAGTGTATGAAATGAACATTATACACTTACACAATGTGCACATGGCATAAAGCTGAATTACTCAAAAATGCTATAGAAATCATTCATATCTGTATCAAACAGTACCGAATAGGAGTTTGACTTTGTTCTTGTTCTTCATAGAAGTATCTTGCTTTGTAAAATACGTCCTGCATTAATGTTATAAGATATTGTTTTTGTTTCGTCATTTTGTTGATGTGTAGGCCTAACACCGAAGATTGTCTCGTTTACCTAGTTTGCACGCTAGGAATTTACCAGACATTATCTACATAAATACATACATTACGGAAAGTAAAGTTTCTGCCATTAGGAGCAAGCACATAAGTGACTCCTTTTTAGAGTGGAGTAAAGGGAAGGAAAAATCCTGTGACTTGGACTCATAAAGTATATAGATTATTTCCAAGAAATTTCTGGTGTAATGGTCTTTGCTTAACAGTATGTTCAAAATATATCGCTTTCAACTCTTTGCTCACCTGAATTCTTCATCACAAATTCAATGCTACGCGTCCTCAGAATCCCGTTGATTTGGTCTGAGATGTTTTGTTTTAAATCTTACAGCATATGGGAGCTACAGGCGCTAATTCTAAAGGAACTGAGACTTCGGGAAATGTTTGACACAAACGAATATTCGACTTAAGGGAATTCGACTTGTCGATAATTCACTGTATATGGTAGAATAGGGCATAGAGCTTAATTATTATTTAATTTATATTGACGTCTTTATTAACTTATACGATTTCAATATGATTATGAAGATTAGCTGTTTCTTGCTCCACTTATAATGAGAAGCAATTCTTTTTCTATTAAACATTTAGAGACAAACATATTCAAGAAAACAACAGAATCAGGATCAGAACTGACGGTTCATTGATTCTGCATAAAGCGTTAGAAGAAGACAACGGAAACTACACATGTATCGTCTACAATGATTATGGTCAAGATGAAACTAAGTTTTACCTCATTGTCTTGAGTAAGTTAGTGTTAACGTAAGCTTAGATAGTTTATCTTAAATTACTTGCTGCATGACAATCACAGAATAATACAAAATACTATCATGAAATTTATATCAGTTCTTACGGATTTCAAACCCCTATTTTTAAAGGTATTTTCATATTGTATACAACATTTGAAAGAGGTTTTCTTCGTGGTGTTTTTTTCATATTGATCCAATCGTTTAGAAAAGATAGAGGAAGTGAAAGTGTGGTGTGTTAGAATTGAAAGAAAGCCAAAAAAACAGAAATTGTTCAAATCAAAATTTAAGCAAAGAAAAAAATTACACCGTAAAGAAAACTAATGAAATTAAAAAAAAAAGTAAAAGTGTGGCGGCGCGTCTATTTTATTATGTACGATGAGATATCAGAAAGTAGTGCCATTTATTTTTTAACTGAGGAAATATAGTCACTGTATAAAAGTTAACATAGCTAAAAGGCTGGAGGACACCCACAGACATTCCGCGACTTGTTAAAGTCAACAGTTGTACAGCGCTGCACGAAACGCCGCAACAATAGAGTGGTTAAAAGCATTGTTGAGCTCAGTTGAAGGCCCAGAAATGTGCAGCAGAGCACTGGTTCGAGATTACAATTTGGAACAACCTTTTTCGTTGCTTATTTTGTTGTATGAGTTTTCTTGAGTGAAGACGGCGTTCATGAGTGAAGACGATTTTGTGTAAGAAAATTCACAATTTTCGTTACAATTAGATACTGACACAGCTAAGAAGGTTGTAAAAGGTGAATTAAAAATTTTGAAAAGATTCCTTATCGAGATGTTTAATAATGGACAAACATGTTGATTAAAAATTCGGATCCGAGGTAACGTAGGATCGTTTTCCTGTGAGATCAAGGCGATTGTAGCAGACAGGTTGCACAGACGGCTTGTTTACAGCAGAGAGCTAACAACAGCGCGGCTTTAATACCGGCAACACAGTCCAACATGAAGTCATTTTAATGCTGCAGCGCTGAAGAACTGTTGAATTTAATAACTCGCGGTAAATGTTAAACCAAAATTTGCGCAAACACAAACAAGTCAGGTTAAATAAAAGTGTGTAATGAAATTAGTTATTTGTAAAAATAAAAGTATCACAAGAAATGATCGCATAAATTGCAACGAATTTTACAGAATTTTATTAAAACCCGATCAACTGTTTTTGAAACGCTTTTTAAATTTAACGATAGCATTTATAAGAGAAGTGATAATAAAAAATCCTTCGATAAACAATACCAAAGAAAAAGAAACAACCTCTTGATTTATTGTAATCAGAAAATTACGATAACATTATTTTTTGTAACTTTAATAATAGCAATTTTCTGATTGGTCGCCCCACTGGATAAATTTTGCCTTTTGACTCATGTACTCTGTCTTCCGCTGATTGATAGCTAAGAGGTAGCCGAAATGCGCATACGGGTTAATAAATTATTGTGGACAAGAGGTTGTTTATTTTTCTTTGGTATTACAATTATCTACAGTTCCTCGGTTGGTTATTCGATAAACAATAATTATCATGGCATTAATTTCAAAATATCTGTTGAAAATTTTCTTTTTGGAAGCAATTTTTGTTTCATTTTTGTCTGCTCCTTGACAGGCCCACCGTCAGCTCCACATATACAAATCATTTCCAAATCGCAGAGTTCACTCCAATTGAAGTGGAAAGTTCAATCGAACGGAGGCGATCGCATCAGAGGTAAAATTAAATTTCTAGAGTTAAATGAGTTTTTACAAGTTAAAAAACAAATCAACAATCTTATAGGCTGTAAATTAAATGTTGGGCACTACTTAGAGGATCGTTTCCTACGGACAAAATAAGACGAAAATATTGTTGTAAGTTTATAATAGACGGTTTTTAAAATGGTTTAGAAATGTGATTGCGTCACGTTTTGTTCTATACCAGCAATCTCCACGGTTTACGGGGCGTGTATAATTCGTGTCGGAGTAGGTACTCGATGCGGGACTTCGTAATTATTACTCTTTATTAAAAAAGCAATCGAACAGAGAACATTACTTTCTGACTCTCGGGTAATTATTATGGCTAGCAAGTATATCTATTGCACGTTAATAGAATGTCGCAAAATGCAATTTATTTATTTTTTCTTACAACAAGTACAGGTATACAGGGTCTTTATAATTAAAGTTCCATTTTGACATGGCCATAAAAAAAACTACTGGACCAAAAGCTATAACACTTGGTAATATTATACAAGAGGGCATGGGAAGTTCATACCCACCAAAAAAAAAAAAAAAATTAGTTCAAAAGGTCACCACCAACAAGGAATGGCGCTCTATGCAATATTCGTATACGAAATTAGACACGAAGACACAGGTTAACTAGTCTTTTAACTAATCGTTACTAAAATTAGCATTCAACATGTAACTAAGTTTAGTAAAGATTAAAGGCTTGTTAACCTGTGTCTTCGTGTCTAATTTCGTATACGAATATTGCATAGAGCGCCATTCCTTGCTGGTGACCTTTTGAACTAATTTTTTTTTTGGTGGGTATGAACTTCCCATGCCCTCTCGTATAATATTACCAAGTATTATAGCTTTTGGTCCAGTAGTTTTTTTATGGCCATGTCAAAATGAAACTTTAATTATAAAGACCCTGTACGTTACCATAAAATTAAGATTCCGGTTTTACTTATAAGAGCAACATTAATAACTCAAAATAACAAAATAAATCGGAATAGATATAAATTTTCTAGAATTTTCTATTTATTTCATGCTTTACTCATTCTCTGCCCATTTGCATCTAATTTATGAATCTGGATCTCAAAAAATTTTAAAGTGCTTTTAAATTATGTACTTCTAAGAAAGTACAGTAGTACTCTGATCCGTTTAGTGTCACGGAATTACTTATCTGATATTTAACCTCGATTAAGTTTTATTGACAAAGGCTCATCAGAGAAATTTTTTGTAACTTTAAAAGAGTTTATAAACTTGAAGCATTAAATTTCCAAGTATTCATTATGACAATAATATTAGGTCGTGTTAGACAGTATGCCTCATTTAGCCATAGGTTAGTAACATGTATAAAATCACTAGCATTTCAAATTAGAAAACTGAATGTTAACATTGCAGACTTATTCGTTTTAAAAGATAGAGATCTATTTTCATTCGAAATCATTCTTTAAATTCATACCCATTTAGGATACAAATTATATTACAAAAGGGAAAATGGCGAGTGGAACGTAAAAGATATTCGACCTGATCTTCGCCAGTACGTTCTTGATGGTTTGGCTTGTGGTTCATCTTATCAACTATATATGGAAGCATTCAATTCTGTCGGAACTGGATCCTCGAGTGACGCCATCTCAGCTAGCACTGAAGGTTCAGGTATTATAGACAATTCATTAATATATCAGTGACCATTTGTTGTAATTTTCAGTGACCATTCGGAGCGTTCAGGCTGATTCGCAAACATTGTTTTAATGTATCCGTTAAAAGCTAGCATTGAAATTTTAAGGGAGATTGGGGGGAGATCCTGTCAAAGAATAGACGGCTTCCTGTGAGTACTTATTGTAATTTGCGTGATGTACACACAACACTTTGTTTTTATAGAATTGGCTGCTGATGATTTTTCAACATTTTTTTGCTGTTTGTGGAAATTAGTAGCGAAAGTGTCATTTACGTAAAAAACGTCTTAAATGTCTGTTTCAGTCCTTTCTGTTTCAAGTCTTATTGTTTTTTACAGTTTACCCTTGGCAGTTCAAATATCGATTTCCATTGGGAGTTCAAAATCTTTGGGTCGTTGCCAATATTATCGTTTTTCATTATCTTCCGATGACAAAGCAGAAAACTGATATACAGAGGTTGAGTCAAAAGTAGTGGCCGACTCGGGGGGGGGGGGGGGGGGGG
>JAHWFO010041954.1:771016-789816 GCA_023313115.1 Rhysida immarginata | reverse complement strand
GTTTGACGAATTCTGGATGAAGACCATTTACCACATCAAACTGATGAAACCATCTACGGATGTTATTATCACTTGGAGGATTACAGTGGAACTTAATAACGTAATACGGAACGCACGTTGCACTGTAACTACAAATTCAGTCTTCGCAATTTGTAAAACACAAAAAGCTTTCTGTTTACTAGCATCGCCATTTTTGCTACTAGCGCTTTCTAACGGAAGACAGAGGAAATAGAGCATGAATTGCTCTTTCATTTGATGTATTATTTATAACTGTAAGTTAAATGTAATAAATATTAAGAAGCCTCAAAACCCCGATATTCCTTTTGAAACACCCTAAACATTATACATGGTCTCCATAAATGATTGCCCTGATTTCAGCAGTTTATAATATTTAATCCATGATAGTAATTAAAGATTGTTTGTAGCAAGTAAACTTGGAGGCGTATAACGTCTTTGTACAGAAGTGCTGTACACCACTTTCGCCACTAGGAGCGGCGGAGCATAGGTATACTCCCTGTCGCTGCCTCCCTATCTTGTTAGATACATATATTGCGTATTATGAACGAAAGGATATTATACGTATACCTGCTTTGTCTTCAAAATCTCCGACCGCGGCAAAAGGTTCAATGTGTTGTATAAGTTGCTGAAACGAAATCTCCGATTCGTGTGCAGCGAATGTTTAGGATACGTTATGGAAAGAACCCATCTGATGTGAATTTACTTAAGACCGGATAGAGCATCAAACAGTAAGTAAAAGTTATAATTGGCACACATGTCTTATCTATTCGGGAACATGGCCAAAATAGCGGTCAAGATTTGGCAAAGATTTTATGTCTGTGATGTATAAGGTGCGTAAAGAAATTACAAGACCACGCGTATGCAGAGAACTGAACAATTTGTCTTATATCCGAGTTGATTGAAAAAATTCTACATACACGAGAAGCAGAAAGCGAACGTGAAATTACCTGTAAAGAAATTATAAAAACAGTTACACAAAAGATTTATAGATATGATTAGAATAACAGAACACGCTCAAGATTAAATAAGGACAAAAGGAAGAGTTATAAATACTCTTATACAGTTATAAATACATACACATTCCTAAACTCTTCAATATCAACTTGCCACGTGGAATGGAGCTCTTTGAACAAGAAATCCGAAAAATATATTACCTAGACGGTTCTGGAAAGTCCGAGAAAAAATTAGTAAGAGCTATAGGACGATTCAAGACTGTATAGTACACTTGTTCTGTGATTGTCTGGGGGGCATTTTCGTATGCTGGAAAGACCGATTTGAGAATTAAGGGCAACATGAACCCTGAACAGCGTCAGGATTTGTTGTATGATCTTTTAATACCATTTGGACCGATAACTGCAGTAAATGATTAGTTCCCCATGTCATGATTGGTTCCCCACGACAGAGTGTCAAAAAAGAGAAAATCAATGTCATGCCATGACTATCACGCAGCCCTGACTTAAACTCTATGGAAAACCTATGAGGCTTGATAATGAAGCGGGTTTATGTAAATAATAGACTGTTCTGGCATGCTATTGACTAGAGGGGACTGTAAGGTCTCCGAATTTAGGATGGATATTGATAAATTATAATGTTCAATAGTTTCAATATTTATTCCAAAATATACGTTTAATATTTATTTAACTGTGCGAATTGAACTGAGAGTTGTGAAAGAAGTGAAATATAAAGACAGGATTAGAATAATGTTAAATAAATTAAATAATATTTTAGCATATTATTTGCAGTCAAAGTTAAGATTAGAATTTTATGTTTCAGAGCTGAGCATTGAGCGGAGGTAAAAAACAGATTTAATTACATTTTAGATTCTAAAACAATGTAAGGTGGATCGAATTAAATTTGGCAGGATGGTATGAACGACAATTTTAGATGGAGAAAGACATCTATCGAATTAGCAAGAGTGAATTTGGAGACTAGAGGTACGGTCATACAGAGCGCTACGCGACGGATGCGATGAATGGGACGGATGCGATGGACAAAATAGGGTGGCTACACAGAGCGCTATGCGACGGAAGTGACGGTTCTATGTTCGCTCCGATATGTATACAAATCTGTTTATTTCATTGCTTATTTGAAGATTTACGTATAAAAAGAACGTTTATTACAATTATAATTATGTCAAATGTTTTTTATTCATAGTATTTCGGAACGATATGGACTGAGGCTTTAAAATGCCAAATATTAAGATAAAGGAATAACTTATTTTGATTTTTGTTCTTGTCTTTTTCAAAGTATATTTTGAAAAATACAGGAATAAACGATGAAACTAGATAGTCTCCTATCTATGTAAAGCCATTATTTTTTATTCTTTTGTATTTATTTGCTCAGAAACGCCATAATCGTTAAGAAAGCAAAAAAAATTAAAGTGCGTCCACACAAACCGCGACGGACGCAACGGACGGGACGGCCGCTACACGCCCAAAAATGTGCGCCTCTATTCACATTGTAAGTGGCCACACAGAGCTGCGGACGCTACGGACGCGACGTTCTGGACGTTTGGACGCGTCGAGGAGGGTTTTGTTTGGGCAAATAGTTTCTGGACGTCCAAAACGTCCGTCGTGACGGGCATGCGCGGTAGAAAAGCAATGGTGATATGCATCTTCGGTGATTTCAATCATGTGAATATTCTATGATTATGGCGTTTCTAGAGCAAATAAATACATGTTTTTTAGAAAAAAATAATTATATAGTTAAATAATCTGTATTTTCCTACTTCCGCTTACATTGCGATTAGTCGCTCACGATGAGCGCTCTTTAACCGTTTTTATGAGAGCGAGCTTCTTTCTTCAATGAACTGATTCAATTCAATTTTTATTCATGTGTTGCTCCATTCACGGGTACCTATCTGCTTTATATGGCTATCGTTAATTTGGACATTTTAGAATCAAGAATATAATTTTTTTTTTAATTGCGACACGAAAATTTAATTAGTCGAACTCTGGTTTTTTTCTTTCGTTCGAATCGTCCATTTGCCTGCTGGTGGGTCACAGGTAGGATTGATAATCGGCCGTTGGAACGGTTTTTTCCTGCTATTGACTGTTTTTAAGAATTGTGAATAGTTTATATGACTTATTTATTCTACCATTAACTATTATGCCTAAAGATTCTGCCAAGAACTCTAAACCGACCCACCCTCGGACGGCCGCCATTGAAGGCCGCCAGCGACGACTCCCAGACGCTACAGATCGAGAGAGCAGTAGCTGCGTTGTTTGAAGACCCAGTTTTCTTAGACCGTTTATGCAGTAAGCTTGCTGATAAATTTATGGATCATATCGATCGCAAGCTAGCTGATATATCTTCTGAGTTGAGTACAGTGTCATCGCAGCTAAAAACCCTCTCATCCCAGCTGAAACTCTTAGATTCAAATTATACGCTTCTTCGAAACAATTTAGTCAAGCTTGAAGACAACGTGTTCAGTGATGGTAGATCGAGGATTGACGATGCCTTCTCAGCGATCGACAACCTGGAGCAGCATTCTCGAAGGGCAAACCTTCGTGTGTTCGGGTTGACGGAGGTGCCGTCTGAATCATTGACAGAGATCATGTCGGCTCTGTTTCGTGATAAGCTTGACGTTCCCGTTGGTCCTACTGACGTCGTAGCTGCCCATCGACTGGGACCCCGTACTTCAGATGCTCCTCGTCCTGTTATTGTGCGGTTTTCTACATATTCCATCAGAGACATGATCATAAAAAAAGCTAAAGACTTGGGAGACTCGGTTAGCTATAGCCGAAGACCTTACCACTTCCAGATATAAACTTCTTCGCGAAGCTAAATCAAAGTTTGGGGTCTCCAATGCTTGGAGCTACGGAGGAAGAATTTTTATTAAAGTCTCCCAAGGGAAACCTAGATTGATTTCCTGTGCACTGGATCTTCAATCCATTTGATACCCGAATGTAACCATGTTATTGTTATTCCTTGTGGCGTCTTGTTAAGCTTTTTTGGTTGACTTTGATTGACACTTATTATATTATTTTCTATGTTAAAGTATGTTATTCGATGGTTTTGTCCATCAGTTTTTGTTTTTTAGCCACGTAAATCTAAATTGTTTGGTATTAACAATGTCTACTTATAACTAAAGTTACACATTGTTTTAATCGTTTCGATTCGTATTTACTTTATAAGTTCTTATATTGAATATTAATAATTTTGTTTTTTGTTTGTTTTTGTTTTCTCACTTTATTTAGCTCGCTCTCTACCTTTTTATTTTTTTATTTTATTTTATTTTTAGTTAAATTTTTTTCTCTAAATTTACTATTTTTTTTCTAACTTTTTTCATTCCTATTTAATTTTATATACCGTTTTTCTTTCTATTTATACTTGTTTTAATTTGTTTTAATTATTTTGGATTATTTAATTAATTTGTCGTTTGAACTCGAAGAGGCTATATTATGTCTGTTTTTAGAAATCCGATACCCATTGACGAAATAAATTCTGTTATAGCTGGCCTATCTATCTCGGCTGTAAGTCGAAGCCTGTCCTTATTCTATTTAAACATTAGAAGCCTTAATGCAAATCTTGCTTGCGCCTTGGGCAATTTAAATACTCTTGCCCATGACCCAAGACTGCTCGTTTTCGCTGAAACCTGGTGCCGAGACCATAGTGAGATTCCGCCCATTGAAGGATATAATGTTGCTGCCGTTAATCGTGTATCTAAGCGTGGTGGCGGTCAGTGCATTTATGTCTCGAGTACGCTGGCTCATTCAGTTTTGAACCAATACACTGTTATTTCCGATGACTATGAACTTTTAACTTTAACTATTAACAATAAGTATATTGTTACAGCGGTCTATCGTCCACCCGCTGGCCAGTTGTCCAAGTTCTGTAATTATCTAACATCATATTTGCTCGAGTTACAACACCTTGGTAAACCACTGATATTAGTAGGCGATTTCAACGTCGACTTAAGCACTCCGTCACCTGGCTTGGATTATTATTGGATCCTATTATGAGGTCAGGCCTGGTTTTAACTATCCCGACTTATACACATTTTTCACTATTTCATAGAAAATTCTCTGCAATTGATGCTTGTTTTACAACTCTAAATACTCTATTCTGTTGTGCTATCGACACCTCCATTTCTGATCATTTTCCGCTATTAATAATTTTTGACTTGACCTTGCAGTCATCTGCAAACCAAGGGTTATTCGAAAGCGCGTTATTTCTTATCATAGACTCATGGCTCTCTCGTCATACTTTACTTTAACTAATTGGGCTTCGTTATTATCCGACGTTCATGATACTAACATGCTGTTTGACACCTTTCTAAATCACGTAAGCCTTGGGTTCGATCGATATCTGCCTTATAGACGTGTGCTAAACAGGAATAAGGCTAACAGCGTAGCTCGGAAGTCGTGGACTACCCCCAGCATATTGCTGGCTGTTAAGAAAAAGAATAATTATTACTTGAAAGCCTGTCGTGAACCTACTGTGGTAAACATTAAACGATTTAAAGACTGGTCCAACGCTGTTAGGGCACATATTAGGAAGGCCAAATATATTTATTTTGATGGATTGTTCGACCGCCTTCATTCAAACAAAGATAAATGGAGCGTTTTAAAAAATTTATCGTCCACTCCTCACAGTCCCCATTTGTGCAGCATGATCAGATCTCTAGCTCGACTCTTACAGTTTTTTTGCAATCTTTACTGCCAAGTTATGATGGTCCGCCTAACTTTGGCAATGAGACTTGGGATAATCTTTCTCGCAACTCTGTTTCAAGTTTTTTTGCGGTTCCAACGTCCGCTGCGGAGGTTAGTAACACTATTCTCCTTCTAAAGTCGTCTACGTCCCTTGATCCTCTGGGGTTTCCACCTGACGCTGTGATTTTTCTTTACCGGGAGCTGTCTTATCCTCTTACCATTATATTCAACCAGTCGCTTTCAACAGGTATCTTTTCGGAAGCATTAAAGATAGCTAGAGTTACCCCGATTTTTAAAAAGGGTGACCCTACGCTATTCTCGAATTATCGGCCAATTACCACCTTGCCGATATTCGCCAAACTCTTTGAAAAACTGTTCTACCAACGATTGTCGCAATATGTCCATAAAAATGCTTTAATTACTACTTGTCAGCATGGGCTTGTGCCCAAAAGAAACATTGAAACCGCCTGTTATGAATTTTTGGAATTCACTTCGCGTGAAATGGCTTCTAACAAGTTTGTAGCTGCGGTGTACGTTGATTTTGCCAAGGCCTTTGATTCGGTACCTGTCGATCTTCTCCTGTATAAACTATCCAATTTCTATGGTATTCGTGGACTCCCGTTACAATGGCTGGGGAGCTTTCTTTCTAACAGAACTTATTTTCTTACCTATGTTGAAACATCTTTCAATTTGTTGAAAAGAAACTTAGGTGTTCCCCAGGGTTCAATACTTTCTCCTCTTCTCTTTGCATTGTTCATAAATGATTTACCTTTGGCTTTAACACCTCGCACATCTTTTCGGATAATTTTATATGCTGATGACGTAACATTTATAGCCGCCAGCTCTGATGCTCTTCAAATGTTATCTGCGCTTAACGACGTCCTTACCGATTTGAAAATTTGGTCTTACAAGAATTCATTGCGTGTAAACACTGAAAAGACAAAAGAGAAACAAGCGCGATGTACCTAAAGTATTGCCTCTCTATTATGATGGTAATCTATTAGCTACTGTTTCCTCCTTTAGATATTTGGGTATAACTATCTCTCATGACCTTAGTTGGGACCAGAATATTGACTCATTACTTATTAATCTTAACGCGAAACAAGGTATTATCTCCAGACTACGCTACCTGCCCCCAAAAATTCTATTACTCTTATATAATGCGTGGATTCACTCCTCTCTTTGCTCCAGCATTATTTTCTGGGGATCTTCCACTTCTTGGAACCTTACTCGGATTCTTAATCTCCAGAAATGGTTCATACGAACTCTTCTTAGATTGCCTAAATTTGCATCTGAGTCACGCTATTTTAGCGAATACCGTCAATTGTATTTTGTTCGTGTTTGTTCATTCGTATTTAAAGCTTCGAATTCAATCTTCTTTGTTTCAACTCCTATTATCCTTGTTCCCACTGCTGATAATCATCGATACCCAACACGATCGTCCCACGACCTATATCCTCCGCTAACTAAACCCAATTACCGCCGTCGATGTCTGTCATATGCTGGTATTAGATGTTGGGCTCTTTTGCCCACCGAATTACGCGCTGTAGCGTCTTATCCTGCTTTTTATAAACTTTTAAAATATCACGTTTTCCATCTTCCCCTGGACTTTCGGATTTAAAAAATTACATTTTCTTTTCTTATTTAAGTTCTGTTTGTTTATTAATAGACATATAATAATAGTGTTTTTTTTGGTTTTTTTTGTATTAGTCTTTGTTGAGGCTAGTTTCTTTCTTTTTTCCTCTGATTATAAACATTTTTTGTTAGTGTATTATCTGTTTTTCTATTCTTTACCTTGTTTGAGCAATGTGTATTTTATTTATATTGGTCTAGGGGTGCCTCTTTGTTGGTCAAGTTGTCCACTCTGGCACCCCTCGAGCTCCGATGTTGGTATGTAATTTTAATTAATATTAAATAATTAGTATCACTTTGGTATGTTATATTTCTATACATCCATGTGGGAAACGGGCGGGAATGAATTAATTTTTTTTTTTTTTGATTTGGATGTAATTCCCTGTATGGATTTATTCAATAAGGTACCGCTGAGGTTATTTTATATATTGCAACTCATGTTAACTCATGCACTTACCTTTTTTATTCATTATAGTACGTTCTGCTTGTTATTATTGTTTATTTCCTTTCTTTTTGGTTATAATGTTTAGTTCTACTGACTTGTACTCTTCAATATGTATTGGGTTGGAGCCCTCAGAGATCTAACTTGTCGGTCCATTAGACCATACAGATCTCTCTTGGGCTTTGTATGATATATCTTAACTACTTAATAATAAATAAAAAAAATAAATAAATACAAATGCATAATTCATTAAAAGAATTAAAGAAGTATAAACAAAAAAATAAAAAATAGTGGCTTTACATAGACAGCAAACCAACGAGATTGGAAATATACTCTGAAAAGGACAGGACTAAAAATCAAAACAATTAATATTTGGTATTAAAAAGCCTCTCTCCATATCGCTCCGAAAAAACTATGAAAAAAAAACACATTGCATAATTAATATTATATCGTAATACTTATTTATTTATCTATTAAACAGGTAAAATACAGATAGGTAACCTCAACGGCTAGTATGGTCGAAAGCGAAGATAGACCATTGAGGGACAACCAGGATAAAGAATAACAAACATCAAAAACAAACATCACAAATCAATACATTAAAAAACATCAAAATCAATAAACAATCAAAACTGGGGTCAAGCAAAAATAATCCTAGCAAATCAAGTTCGAAAATCAGGTGACAGATGAGGAAAATAATACTGTTAGTTTTTATTAAAAGAACCAAAAAATTTTTCGACACTCTAAATACCGCCTTCCCAGGAAGATGTATTGGGCGATGTGGGCCTCTAGCGTGGCCAGCTCGCTCACCTGACCTCAACCCACTTGATTTCTTTGTATGGGGCCATCTTCAGAGGCTAGTGTATGAAACACCTGTGGACACAGCGGATGATCTTGTAGCACGAATTGCTGTTGCTACTGGTACCATTCAAGATACTCCAGACATGCTTCATCGGGTGCGAGAAATTTTACGTCGGCGGTGTTAGCTATATCTTACCACTGGTGGCCGTCACTTCCAACATTTGCTTTAAACTGGCGTCGTCAATGTACGTAATATTTACAGATTTTGTTGTCTCTTTTGGTTGGCGTCTAAACCAGAGGACACACATGATGTACATGAAACTGTATTATTGCCATTAACATAAAGGTCTTGCACATAAAACGTGAAGCTCCTGAACCACATGATGTACTTGCGACCCCACATTATATTAAAAGAAGATTGTTCATTTTGGTCATCTTTGTCATTGCTTACAGTTATACACACTTTTTCAGATTCACCCTGTATAAAAGGCGATAAATCAATCAGAGTAAAAAACAAATTGCTTAAATCCAAAATATTGCACGGTCTTACAATTTCCTTACGCACCTTATGTTGGTCAATAAAATGACATTTCATCTAATGCCTATCCATCCTGGTCAATGAAATGAAATTTATAGACCAACTGATGCACTAGTGTGAAATGTCATTTCATTGCCCAACATACAGGGTCGGGACACATTAATATGTCCACATGTCCACATGTCCCATGGTATGCAGATGAAAAATCATAGCATATCATTAAAAGCTGACGTGTAGTAGCATCCGTTAACACAGCAATTGTCGCCGTCATGGGCAGAGCAAGTGACCTGTCGGACCTCCAAAAGGGGATGATCATTGGCTATCGGGCCAAGGGGGACAGCATTTCAGAAACGGCCACCTTTGCGAACTGCTCTAGGGCTGCCGTTGTGAAGGTGTACCGAGACTGGACGAACCAGACAGTTTCGAGCAACCGAGGAGGTAACTGTGGGGCCCCACGGGACCAATCGGCGTGCCACTGTTGAGCAACTGACACAGCAAATGAACAGTGGGGCCACTAGGTGTGTCAGCATCAAGACAGTGCAACGATCCCTCTTGAGGTTAGGGCTCCGGAGCAGGCGTATGATAACAGCACCCATGTTGACGCCTGTACATCGCCGAAAACGTCTCCAATTCGCAATGGACTATCGCCCTTGGACCTCGGCCGAGTGGCAAAGGGTTGCTTTCTCTGACGAGTCGCGGTTTCTGGTGAACAAAGTGGACGGACGATGGAGAATTCGCCGGGAAGCATCTGAGAACAGGCATCCCGACACCATCGTGGGGCATTGGCAGACGACAGGCTGGTGGGGGAGGTGTGACTGTTTGGGGGATGTTTTCGTGGTATGGTCTGAGTCCACTGATACCGCTGGAGGGTACACTGAATGCTGTTCGTTATCTGACGATCGTCGCAGACCAGGTACACCCCTTCATGTCGACAGTGTTTCCTCAGGGTGATGGCACCTTTCAACAGGACAATGCTCCCTGCCATAAGTCAAAATTGTCCACGACTGGTTCGAGGAGCATGAGGATGAATTCAAGCTACTCCCATGGCCACCAAACTCCCCGGACCTCAACCCCATTGAACATTTGTGGGACCATTTCGATCGCCATGTCCGCAAGCTGGACCCTCCACCACGCACGGTGATGGAATTACGGGATGCACTGATCGCCGAACGGTCCCAGACATCTGCAACCACCTTCCGAGGACTTATTGATTCTCTGTCACGTCGACTAGCTGCTGTGCTTGCCGCCAATGGTGGATATTCCGGATACTAGCAGGTGGTCATATTAATGTGTTCCGACCCTGTAAACAGGATGCGTCTGAAACCCTTTAACAAACTTTAAGGGGAGATATATGGACGATTCTAAGCAAAAAACGTTCATATGAAAATGGGTCTGAATATGAACGATAACTGAAATATGAACAGAAATAAAAATGCCGCCACTAAGATCAAGAAGTTAATAACTTACTTTCTATAACACTTAGGATAATAAGTTTGAAGAAATAATAGGGTACACAACACTATGCATACCTTTAAAATTTGAACGAATTCCAACGAGTAATTTCCGATTTACGCACTGAACATCCTAACTCGTGCTCACATGTGAGTACTAACCACCACGTATTACGATGTTGACTACCTAACTCGGAAATACTCGTTGGAATTCGATAAAATTTTAACGATATACACAATTTTATGTACTCTATTATTTTCCAAATTTCATTATCCTAGACGTTAGAGAACCTGAGTTATTAACTTGTTGATCTTGGTGGTAGAATTTTTATTTCTGTTCATATCTCAGTTATCGTTCAAATTCGGACCTATGTTCATGCGATCTTTTTTGCTTAGAATGACCCATACTACCTCCCCTTAAAGTTTGTGGCAGGGTTTCAAACTCACCTGTATAATATTAGACTTAAAATTTTGACCCAAATTTGACCGCTATTTTGGCCAAGTTCCCGAATAGATAGAACATGAGTATCTATTTAAACTTTGAATTATTTTTTGATGAGCTATTCGAATCTGAAGTTAAAATCATACAATATGTAAAAAGTTGGCAACGGAACGACTACAAATCCAGTTAAGATGTTCTAATCCTGAAAAGACCCTTTTTCCAGAATGCTATCTGCTCAAAATAGAAACTCCGTTTAGGAAAACAGTCAGTAAGTCCAGATGAACAGCTGAAATTTATACAGCAAATAAAACTGTGAAATAACTGCCCATAAAATGTCCTCTCAGCAGGATTCGACGGCGTTCCGACGATTTTCTCACGCTCCTCTTGATCCAATAATGGAGAAAATGATCCCATTATTGAAGGAGAAAGCGATTTAATTTATACAGACGTTGAGAGGAGCTTACGAAAACACTTGCTCCTTATTGGTTTCGCATTAGATCTTATTTGAACAAAGAATTTTCGTCGAAGTTGAATTGTAGTTGTCCCTTTAGTAATTTTCCTTCTTTTCGTTCTTTTCTTTTGCAAATTAAATTTCTAGACTCTCCAATAAATTTATCTTCCTGTTATTCGTAATAGTTTTAAAGAGTTTATTGCCAGTTTTCAGAATGAATGTTAATGCTCTTGTTCTTGCTCAAACCATACTTGAGCACAAATTCAAAAATATAGAATTTGTATTCAACAGTAGTGCTGAGCTAGAGCAAGAGCATTAGTGCTCATTCTAAATACGGATCTATGACTTCATCGAGTGTTACCAAATTGGTGAGAACTTTCGTTTGCGTTATGCTCGGAATATTTTGATTTTTCGTCATTGTTGTGTATTCGCCGCTTCTGTTTCCTATGTCGGTCGGCACATGATTTGCACTGTAAGTTGTGCATCCCACTCTAATTATATTTGTTGTTACGGTTTTTTTGTCAGTAGTTTTGTGTAATTTTTGTCGGTCTTAAAAGAGCTGTTGCTTTGACTTTTTCTCTCTATAAACGTTGGTAATTCTATTATTTTCGGGACAGACTAATGCCTAGTTTACACAGTGCGAGCTTGTGTGCGAGTTACTGCAGTACAGCCGCTGTCATTGTGCGAGTTACTGTATGTGCGAGCAGGTCAGCAGATGGCGTGCGAGCTATTTCAAACATTTTTGTTTTTACTCGCCACTCGCCCATCCCACCACGGTCACAAGGTTCATCACAGGTCAGTTGCTCGCGCATAGCTCATCATTTGTACACCAACCCAGTAGTTCGTAAAAGCCAGCGGACCTCAATAACGTATTTTTTGTATATCGCGTGCATTTGGATTTTAAACTGAAAATGGCGGAAAGATGGTCTGCACAAGATAATATTAAGTTCACGGACTTATACAAAGATACAATTATACAACTCCTTGAAATTGGTACATGTTGCTCCTGAATTTCTTCTTTCCGTCCATTCTCTAATCCAAATTTTTTTTTCTTTCAGTTTTCTGTTTAACAGATTGTTCTAATTCAGCACACAGTACTTTGGTCATAGATCTTATGACGGTCCTTTTTATTAAAGTTTGCTGGCTTATCATTATCATACAGAATCCGTGCTCTCTCTCTCTCTCTCTCTCTCTCTCTCACTCAACTCGCACTGTGTAAAAAGCAGAGCCGAGTACAGCTACTGTCATTTATTTCATGCGAGTACTCAAGGCGAGCTACTCTCTACTGGACAGGTCAGCACCTCGCACTGTGTAAACTAGGTATTAAATGAATGTGGCGAGTTTTTGTTACTCGATGGTTTTCTTTTCATGATTTGTTCTTTGTTTTATAGCTGTTTTCTGTTAATGAGCTGTTTTATGTTAACTGTTGGTTATTTGCTTGATTAAAATGAAGAAAAGAAAAGAAAATTTCCGCGACTTGGACTCGAACCAGGGGCCACGCTTTTCGGTGGTGCCGCTTTTACCAATTGAGCTATCGCGGACAATGAACCGCCAAGCTGTTACAATATGTCATTATCGCGGTGTAATAAGAATAGGCGTGGAAACTCGACGAAAAATTATGGTCGTATTTTATCACGAAAATTCGCCAGATGTCGCCACAGGTGATTAAGGCCGGAGATATTGTTATCACATTTTAATTTCAACAGAAACACTAATTTGAAACATTAAAAATATTAGAAAAACTACATTAAAAAGTAAAATGTAAAATTTTTGGTGTCTCTCATTTAAATCGAATTCATAAAATTAAAAAAAGATAAATGTATGGCAGTACCTTTACCACACTTTTACCTTTATTTAATTTTATAAATTACTATTTAAATGAGAGGCACCAAAATTATTTTTTACTTGTAAATGCAGTTTGTAAAGTAAAGTTTGCTTTGAAAGTTTTTGGATCTTTTTTTTATATTTTTTATTTTTTTTATCTTTATTTTTTTAAAGTAACTACATGATTTTACGTGATAACTACAAAACAAAAACAAAATTACGGCTGTGTCAGGACACGGCCGCTAGTTAAGTCATAGAATATGTTGTGTGGCCTAACCTAACCTAGCCTTGATTGATGTTCGCTGTACGTTTAGTGATTTCACGTGGATTATCGTGTGCCCACACATGCACATTATGGAAGTTAAACACTCCATCGTGTGTGAATGTTCCTCGTCTGTACACAAAATCTTTGCGACGAACTCTGGATCTTGAGCGCACCTTGTCAGGCATCATTGCGCAAACGCTACTCACAGGGGAAATTCGGCAGCCAGTAGACCTGAACATGTTGTAAATGATATGGGTATAGCCGATCCTTGTGAGAACACGCCAGGTGGTCTTCTGGCTGAAAACTTCCTGTAAAGCGAGTTTTCGTGTACAAGGGGCCTTATCTTCCTCGAGGGCTTGTAGAATTCTCCGGTCGAGGTCAGGTATTCTCACAGTACGGTGCCTTCCGCGGTCGTCACCTCCTGGTACGAACGTTCCTTGCTCTCGCAGTCGTTGGTCAATGCGAGAAAAGGTTCTGCTGCATGGTAGTTGCCGTTGAGGGAATGAGTTGTGATACAAACGCCGGGCTTCGTGAGCATTTCCATTCGCATGTCTGTAGCATAAATGCATATACGCCAGTTCAATAAAGGTGTAATCACCTTCCATTTTCAAGTTCACATTTCACAGTGTAAAGCAACGTGTCTGTACAGTATATGAATGGTCGTGTATCTGAACATGTGGTACACCCGTGGAGAAATGTAACGTTCCTCAAGGGTGTCAGTATTGATTAACATAGGTTCCCTCTAACCCGCGCTTGCAGTAAACTCGACCCTCTGTGCATTGTGCACGGAAGCACTGGAGACCAATATCGACAATTTCCGTGACCTGCTCGCAGCCAACCTCACACGGGCACCCACATTTGGACGCCATTTTCTCGTTAACGGTTGACTTTCAGACCCAGGTTGATAGGACATTTGTTTTTTATTTGGCCATGGGGAATACCATGCGATGTTTGTGACAGGGTTTCAGACTCGCCCTGTATATTGTATATTTTCGCTCTTGATTGTAAGTATTCACAGCTTAATGGTTTTTATATACATGTATTTTATCGGTAGACAAAGGGTTTGGAGGGAGCTGTATGTAGTAATGGATCTAGCATGCCTTTCCAAGACAACTCAAGATTCTCGTGGTGGAAATGGTTCTTCTTCTATGAAGTTTTTTCTGTTGATATGGAAATGGGTTCCCTGATATTCATAGAAGATCGGGTGCGTTCCATGGATTATCTCAACATCAGTGATGACGAATTCTAACCTGCATTACTGAATCTTTGTCATGCAAGTGACGATATTTATCATCGCAAACTGTTCGTTCAGCACGGTTGTTCTTCCGTCACTTATCTTGTTCGCCCCAAAGCCCAGATCTCAACCCCATAGAGAACTTTGGGACATGTTGGAACGACATATCCGACAATAAGATCCTCTTTCAATAAATCTTCGAGATCTAAGGGAATGTCCGGTGAATGCCTGGTCTTCATCGATTTCAAGTGCTTCAACACCTTAATGACCCTTATGTCATTAACCGCAGACATGGGTCAAAGGGGATCCAATAAAATATTGAATAGATGATTTTAATTCATTGACCGGTGTGAGTGTAGGATTCTGAATGAGTGCTGGAAACTTGGTTATTTCCTTTATAACTGGAAGGAATCTACCATCGTTACACAACATCAAAACCTGGTCTAAATCTTGCTCTCGATGTCAGTACAGGTCTATTAGCTTACTCTCAGTATTCCTGAAAGTTTTTGAACGCGCAATTTTTAAGAGGTTTAATGATTTCTGTATGTCCAACAATCTTATTCGTGAGGAGTATTTGGTTTTCTTTCAGGTCATTTTTGTCAGCTACTTTAGAGGATTGTTGCTGACTCAATGCTCCATATATGTATATGTCCTTAAAACTTTTGATCATGTTTGGCATAATTGTGTCATTTATACGATTACCGGCGAGTTTTCCGATTACTTGATTGCTTTGATTCGCTCTTTTCTGCCAAACAGGACACTTCGAGTCAAATTTGGTGCTTCCATGTCTAACTTTTGTGATGTTAATGCTGGTGTTCCCCAAAATTCTATCCTTTGTCCGGCATTATTCAACGTTTTCATTCATGACTTTCCAAAATTTATCTTTACTTGCTTGCTGATGACATGTCGATCAAGACTTGTGCACATAAACCCATTAATATTTACAAAATTACATTTAATAATTTACATCTCATTTATATAGAATCAAGATTTTATCAGTAATTGTACAAATATTTATTGAAGTAAAAATCTACTAATTTCAAAGGCACCACCAAATATAGCCAAAGAGGAATGACCTTACTGAATGAAGATTACTTTGCAACAAAAATGCGCATGAAAGGATTTTCTTATTGCTCTTATTTTGTGAATAAGAGAGAAGGATTATGGTTTTCTCTTTCTAATTTAGTTTACTGTGTGGATACTCCGCATCCTCCTTGATGCATCTGCATATCCTCACATAATCACTAGTCCAAATTTACTATTTTTCAGGTTGAACTGATAAGTAAAACTAATCATTTGCATAATATTCAGGCATGCATTTAAGTTCTGTAGTAACAACAAGTTTCTTAAAAAATTAAAATTGTTCGGAAAAAATAATACAATTCTAATTTTTGCTTCATTTTGAGCTAGAATTCACCAAGATAAATTGAAAAATATGTCGTTTGCAAATTTGATAATCTGTGTTCTTTTTTCGTTTCTTGTTTCGTAAAGCTTTGGAACCGCCTTCAAAGAAATCTCTAATTCAGGAAGGCTCAACTTACGTTACCGTTAATTTGGATGCTTGGCCAGTGACCGGATGTCCTGTCATCCAGTTTGGAATCGAATACAGAACTTCGAAATCTCCGGATTGGACCGTTGTTAACCATGAGATATCGCCAACCAAAAAGAAGTTCGTTATCTCTGATCTTAAGCCCAGCACTTGGTATGTAATGAGGCTTCTTATTGAAACAAGTGGAGAAACCGTCGTGTATGAATACAAATTTGCAACTTTAACAGAAATCGGAGGTAAATAATTTCATTATGTAAAATTGTCTTCCTTCCTATTAAATCTTTCACATTAGATAATTGATAATTAAATCCAAAATACACTGGTGATGAAAAATGAACACCCGGAAAGACTGGTGTCACAATGATGGCACAAGTTAAATAATAAGATAATGTTGATTGACAAATGATCAAATTTTCAAGATTGTGGAGTAACCCATTATTAGTGTAGGGGATACCAAATGTTCTTGTTTCAAGTCTATAAAGTAGTCAGCCGATCACAAATTCAATACTCGATCGATCGATCATTCGCCTAGAATACTCGAGTATCTGAGTTTCAACTGAGCCTTTTATGGGATTCATTATTTCTTAAATAACTAAAATTAGTAAATATAGTAAATGGTGGCATTTTTTTGTTAACAATAACAAATGCAGTAGTAATGCCCTTACGGGGACGTATGGTCATTCTATTACGCCTACTATCTACCACCAGCTGCTCTCGGTCATTCAGCTTCTCACGTGGCACAAAACGTGCTAAAATTAATTCCTTGCGGGCTGGTCGTCGGTAGTCCTCTGATTTCAGTCACAGCTAAAAGCTGAAACAAGCGAAATTTCACTTTCCACAGATTTACATGCTGGCTGAGTGATAATATTGATAGTTACCTAGTCCTGTTTCACGATGATATTCACTAATCTAGGATTGGACTGTACTCGAGTATTCGATACAGAGTAGATCGATTTTGAATACTCGAATATCAATTGATACTGAGTATCGATCTACCAACATTATTATGAACCGAAATAGCAGCGTTTGTTTAAGTGATGACTTCTAAAGATCGTGGAATACGCTGAAGTCATCACCATTTATATTTGTTCAGTTAACGGTGTTTGAGAAGGTTACATACTGGGGCTTCCGGAGGCAGGATGGCCCTTCCGCCAAAATACGCTTAGTTGGACGGGAGGTGTCTGCAGTGCATGCCTGTGGAGACATTGAAAAGAAGAATGGTTATTCAGGACGTGATTCAGAACAATACAGACTTTCGGATTAACGTGAGGATCAGCGCATTCGAAGGGGCGTTCTAACTGAGCACATCTGTCTGTCAAAAAAGAGCATCTACATTCGTCTTCTGGAAGCAGATCTGCGGTCACGAGTGCCTTTGGCGAGACTGCCACTTAAATCACGACAGATTATAAATTTTTGTATTATACTGCCCGGCACGAGAGAAAAAGGAAACAGGCGCATGCGTATCGTAAGTGTTTATCGATTGTAGATGTATCCTCCTGAGGACCTCCTCGCCTGTAGTCTGTTTGCTCAACAACAAATATAAAACGTCAAACTAAAACTTGCATTTATAATGCTTTTAACTACTTACAAAATATAGTAAGGATACAATATTAAAAGAGAACAGCAATGCAATTGGAGTATCTTATTCAACCTATCGATTAATCGAGTGTCAAATATGTTTCGGTTCTTTTTTAAGCTGCGATTTCATTAAGGCAATGCCTGGAATAATTAATGCTCTATTTCATGTCAGTTTCTGATTGGTTGAATGAGGTTTTTTTCATTTGCGCATGTGCCTGTTTCCTTTTTCTTTCGTGGCGGGGACTGTAGGTTGATGCGTGGAAAATGTCGTTTTCTTAACATATTGAACTTTGAACGTGGTTCTCAAATGCAGACCTGTTGGCATATCCAAATATCATACATCATTTTGAAGCGTGAAGTTTGATCTATCTGCGCTTGTTAATAGTTCTTTTCATATCAAATTTGTTTGCTGTTCTTCAAGCATCATATGAAACATGGACAAACAGCAAATTCGCACCATTTTTCTTTACGAGTTTAAATTTGTGCGAAAAGCAACAGAAACAGCTCGCAATATTAACCAAACATTAGAAAAGACCGTGCATTCAAAAAGTTCCGTGCTGGGGATGGAGGTTTTCAGAAACAGGAAGCTGCAGAAATACCCTTCAAAGCATTCGTCGATTCCAGAACTCCAGAATTTTATGTGACAGGCATACATAAAATTGCGTTGCATTGGCAGAAATATGTAGATTCTAAAGGTTTTTATTTTGATTGAAAATGTTTATTCATTTTTAAGATATTCACTTTTAAAGTTCTCACACTGTAAGGTGAAATGAAAGAGTTCACTTTATCGCGCTCAATAGATAGGGATAGGTAGGGAAAATTTTTTTTTAAATGCTATAGTATTCTTAAATCCTGGCATTTCATTAATAGGCCAGGGCCGTAGCCAGGATGTTATCTTGAGGGGGGGGGGGGGGGGGTTTT